>JASDQU010240438.1:164415-218892 GCA_032191745.1 Picea mariana | reverse complement strand
GTCTACCCTCATGGTATCGTGGGTCCTCTCGAACTAGGTAAACATTAACCTACAGTTTGAGCCACGGCAAGAGTGCTAGTAGGCTGTGGCAGGGTTGTTGTCCACACCTCTCCCTCAACATCTCTGGTAGTCGTGTGTGACCCCTTTACTCCACATGTGAGTATGGTCGGCAAGCTATCGTTAGCCAACAAATCATGTCATAACATATCCATATCATATCATCTAATCAGATACACTAATATCACAGTAAAACAATCAAACCCCAATGGTACACTCCCTGACTTGATCCAAAGTCCAAGGGGTTCCATCGATGCCTCTACATCCTCGAGGTCCAAAATCCTGCACACTCAGTAAACCAAGTCAATAGCACCTGTCTATGTCAATGCAGTGAAACAACATGTCCTCAACCCACAACACCTCATAATCAAAATCAAAAGTTTTAATAGCATAATAATCCGGATCACTTGAGAGCAAGTGTCCTCAAAGAATAAGTTCGCTAAGTATGCCATCGCAGGATGTTACATACACCCACTCTTGTTCTAAAATTCGTCCCGAAGTTTCACAGTATATATGCTGAAATAAAGTGTATCACCGTATCATAAGCCTATCTATCAAACAAAAATGTAAACTATTGGCGTAGTTCATATGCGTCCTCCCAGGTCACCGAGTGCAGACTATAGCTATCCCACTGGACCTTGACCTGCTCTACCATTTGATGTCATAGCTGTCGAATGCAATGATCCAAGATGCGGATCGGCTTAGCCGTGAGAACCCTCTCATCTGACACCTGCAAGGAACTCATGTCAATAACATGTGTAGGATCCCAAAGGAACTCATGTCAGTTTTTAGAAGATTCTGAAGATCCTGAATAAAAAGACTTCAGCTTTTGGATGTGTGAATAAATCCCAATTGATCATTTCTTTCATCCATTCATCTCTGACTATGTCCTTTTTTCATCCTTTCATTAAGTAGAAAAAWTTTTGGACTTCTGGAGACGAGGGTTTCCTTATGTCATCAGGAAGATAGGCTTATCTTCTGAGATTTATTTATGTACAAGGGTTGGTATGGATACCATTTTTTAGCTAATCTTCTCGAACAGCTTGTCAAAGGCCTCCTCTATCAGAGATATGGAGCTTGACTTGTTASACTGTTGTCTCATGCGCTGTCTCCTCTTTCCATTTGGTCTTCTGGCTTCTGTTACTCTCGAAAAACCAATATCGTCGAGTTAACCACTTTACTCTATCTGACTTGTGAACCCCACCACTTGGACTCCACCAAGCTCTTGCGGCCTTATGTGAACCCTATAGTCGGCTTTCAGCGAATCTCTGCACCTACAACTACCCTATAGCGGCCTCCTTGCCTTTTCAGGACTTACTACCAGTGCTCGACAGACGCTTTATACTAGACTACCAATGAACCTTATCTCTGGATGAGTGAACTTCATCAAAGAGTACCAAGGAACATCGAGTGAAAATACAGGCAAATAAGCAAAATCATAAGCGCATGTTACAGAGACAATGAGTAAAAATTCAAAGTTGAACACATATATGCGGAAGACTTTTGTATTAAAATCAGAGCATAATCGCCATGGTTTTACAATATTTGTGCAGGATGCACACAGCTAGAGTAGGATGCTCTTATTTGCTCACACAACCTAATTACAGAATCAAAGAAAGACGCGAAGCTTTAGACAAAAGGGAAGCGTAGAGACTCAGACTAACTGACCTCTTGAACTCTCGAACTCAACTCCCTGAGAATGAGCTCTCATCCTTCCTTTATACAAATTTGTGAAGGAAGAGTCATGATGAAGAAAATACTCGAACAAATAATTGGACCTACATGTCGTCCACTAGATTTTACTTTATGGATTTGGCGGATGTATTCGTGCAAGAATCTCTGACCAAATCATGAGATTTATTTCATATCAACCGAAATTGGATGGAACAGTAAGTCTGACGGGGTAGTCGTGCAAGATTCCCCGATCACAAGACAGACAAAACATGACATAAAAGAGAGAATCTTGAAAATGCAGGTCAAACCACGCCAAAAGTCGGAGAAGCACTCTGAGTTTCCAAAATGCTGATTATTGGAAGAGGACAATAATTACACAGCGGATGTTGATTACGGTAACCCACTAAACCTGAATGGCACCACTGTCGGCCATTTAGACGTGAATTCATGTGATTACATTGTGGAGTTAGTTACATCAACCCATGGAAATCGACTACCACCAGCTATCTGTTAGACAATTTTCATTCCATTGGATGATCATGAAAGTAATGGAATCTATAAGGGTCCCAATGCTGAGTATATACTTCTTGGTATAATTCCGGGTCTTTGTCACTAGCTTCATCTTGTTGAAGTACATACCTGGTCCTGATAATCCATGGATGTCATTCTCTGATAAAAAGCATTTTATATTCTTCTTCGGCGTAGAGATCACTGACAGTCTGGAGAATCCTGTTTGGGAATAGATACATCCGAGTTGTTTCAGTGACATCAGGATGTATTCTGCTTGGATGTAAACCAAATTTTTGCCACCAGTCTGCTAACCAATCAAGTTCAGGAAAAGCAATGAATAATATAGAAAAATTGATCATGCAGTAATAGTATCTGTACCTATTTGTCTAGAGGCAGACATTATACCACATAGCTTTGTATTGTGAATAATTTTTGTTGAACAATCTTTCTTCTGGATCCTGATTTGGCCAAGATTGCAGAGTTCTCATTCTATTAATTAAAAAGAAATTCCAGGGCGGAGTTTCTTGCCATGTTTGGGTGTTTTGATAGAACCACTCTCTATTAGCATATCTGATTCTGCTGAGATCACCCATTTCAACCAGCTTTTGTCTGGAAGCAATTGTTGATGCATGATGCATTCTTCCAATTATGTGTTGGGGAGGGATCACATGAATACTGGTATTTCTTGAGAATCCTGGCAATCCAAATTCAATTCCTTCTGAAGATCTTAGTTGCCACTCTGGTATCCAATTTTTTTTATAAACTTCCCATGGGGTATGGTCGTCCAGATAGTGAGTAGCTGGACCATTTCTATGGTCATCCCAAGTATTTATGATTACCATACCTTTTGAGCAGTAGGCAATTTGAGCATGAGATTGTGAGATAAATGGCAGTTCTATTCTTTTGGGAGGGTAGCCTTATATGCTTGGTAGGGTGATAAAATACCCTGGTTCTCCTGTAGAACTTTTATGAGAAGCATGAGGTTCTACAGCAGACAGAAATGGCGTGTTGAGTATACAATCTACTGGTAACTCAGTTATTAAATATTTCATTCCTAAGGAATTTTCATCGAATAACAAAATACCTTTAGGAATCTCAAAGTTTAAAGCAGTGTTTACATTTCCTAGTCCAATAGTAGAACAATAACTAGGAAGCCAATACTTTGCAGAAATCAAATCTTTGTTCACTAGATTCATATCAGATCCAATGTCTAATAGTGCATTTAATTTGAATATTTCTCCATTTATTTCTAGTTTGATCCTGACATAGTATTTTTGAAATTTAATAGGCATAATCTTCATAGCTGTGAGCCCTTGCATGTGGGCTACAGTTTTCCCTTGTATTATTGGCCTTGGACTCTCATAGGGAGCATCCTCTAATGGAGGGGGAATTGAGTCCAATTTCTCTCTAATGTCTCTAATTTCCTGTCTAGCCCAGGAGTCAATTTTGAAGTTGTATTCAGCTACTTCTTCCATCTTCTTGATTTTACCTTTTAATTTAGAAACCTTCTTTTCCAATAGGAGTACCTCTTTAGCTAGATCAGTCACAGAGGTATTTTGCAGCATTGCCTCTCTGTTGAACTTGATAAAAGTCTTTGTATTTCTGTCAAAAGAGGCATCAATGAACAAAGGTTCTCTTTTAGAGGATTCGACAATTTTGGTCCTTTGTTCGGTTTTAACAGTTTTTACAAAAGTATCAAGAAGTGAATTATTCATATCACCTTCGGGCAGGGCCTTGATTTGGGCCAGCATCTGTGCTGCTTGATCTCCTGTATTATGGAACATACAGACTTTTAATTTTCTCTTGATCTCTGGTTTTGATTCAGAATCAGAACTGTCTGTACTACTTTTGCAAGAACAGAAATTTGGATTTCTGCAATTGCAATCCTAGTTGATTAAGATTTCTTCTTCTGAGTTGCATTGAAACTCAGAAGTACTATCAGAGTTTGAACAACATCCTTCTTATAAAAGATGGAACTCTTCTCTTTTGGGGAAGGGATGATAAGGACACTAATTTGTTTCATGATTATTGGCTCCACATCTATTACAGTGTGCTCTAAGAGCCAATTGCCTTTTCTCTTGAGCCTCTTTAGCCTTTTGTTCTGAGAGTTTTCCCTTGGATTTTCTAGAGGCTGTGTTTTATGGGCAAATATAATCCATATGCCCTGGTTTCCCACATATCCAGCACTGGATTTGTTGTTTAGCCTGATAGGTATGAGTTTTTAATTTGATATCCTCAGGCTCATAGTAATGGGTTCTAGGCCTATATCTATATCTGCATTTGGGTTTTGTTTCCTTTTCCTTCCTGACTTCCTTTTTCTTTTTCTTCTTTATTCTAACAAGATCTGTGATATATAGACCATATTTTTCACAAATGGATTTTTTCTCAGGAAGATAAGTAAGCTTAGATACAGAGTTTTGGACTTTCATACTAATACATAGTCCAATCAAGGCCTTAGTAATTAAAGAGTAAATTTCTCCCCATGTGTATGTTTCATAAGGAAGTTTAAACACTTCCTACATTTTCAGATATTCAACAAATTTACTTGGTATTGCTACCAAGTATACCTGTTTCCAGAGGAGGTTTTGACTGTCCTAAACCTCAAATATCCTCTGTGTCCAGTCTTTGTGAAATTATTCATTCTTATACATCTTGCTACATTTTATATTCATGAGAATTAACTCATGTTTATCAGCTAATTCAGATTCGGTTCCACACCAGTGCTCAAGAATTGCTGTAGTGAGAGCACCAATCATGTTATTATGGAGAGATCCATCAGTATGATAAACAATATCTCCCTATTCATCTCTGAGAACTTCAGCCTCCATTTTGGAAATCATTATAGGGGAAGAAATGACTTCCCACCATTTGTTGAGGGTGCTTGTGAAGCACTGGATGATAGATTTACATGCTTCTATCTTTGTTTTTCCTTTCATGCACATAATAATGTAAGAGACATACATTCTATCTATCATTTGTATAATTTGTGCTATGGACAGACTATCAATATTCCACTCTTGAAATCAGTCTTCAGCAAATGTCTGTGTTTCTATCAGTCTTCCTTTACCTATCAAGTCTGGGGCTGATGGTCTTCTAGTATGGTGTGGAAGGTTTTCGTAGTCAGGATTTTGGACAGTCACTAGGGAGTGATGAGCTCGTGAAGAAGACTCTGGTTTTTCTTCTTCTAGGAAATGATGAGGGAATCTTCTTTGGATTACTGTCTCAATGGGCTTATATACAAGGGGATAGTATAAAGATTGGAGGATTTGGAAGGATGAACGAATCAGGGATAGGCTTATCAGGGGTGCTATCCTTCTATCTTATTTCTGTCAGTGTCTTTCCCATATTACAGAAAGCTTGTCCCAATCCTTCCATTATTTCTTCATGGTTTCGTGTGGACTCTCTGGATTTGTAAGATATTTCACTCAAGGCATAGTCCATTTTGTCTTTCACATCTGTAACCTTTTCTTGAATTTGATTGACAGACTGTACAATAGTGTTTGTAGACACTTGTAAGTCTACAATTTGACCTTTTCGAGCATAGTCATTGGTCACAAAGGTGTGGGTATCCATGCCTCTTAAGGCAGTTTTGGTCTAGTTGATTTGTTCAGATACTGACTGGACTCTTTTATCAATTCCAGAAATTTGAATAGCTTCCTCAGACAATAGAAAAGGTACTACTTTAACTTGTTTGTTATTGTCTTCTAAGACAATACCTTTGAAAGGCGGAAAAGTGGAGTTAGATTATACAGTATGACCTTCAATTCTTTTCCACTTATGCTTAGGAGAGACCTGAGAAGTTTCTCCCATCATATGTACTACAGCCTTTTGATTTAATCTCTTCCATTTAAAGAAAGAGATCCATAGATTATTGTCAGATATATAGACCATATTTTTCACAAATGGATTTTTGATCAGGAAGATAAGTAAGCTTAGATACAGAGTTTTGGACTTTCATACTAGTACATTGTCCAATCAAGGCCTTAGTAATTAAAGAGTAAATTTCTCCCCATGTGTATGTTTCATAAGGAAGTTTAAACATTTCCTGCATTTTCATATATTCAACAAATTTACTTGGTATTTCTGCCAAGTATACCTATTTCCAGAGGAGGTTTTGACTGTCCTGAACCTCAAATATCCTCCGTGTCCAGTCTTTGTGAAATTATTCATACTTAGACATCTTCCTGCATTTCATATTCATGAGAATTAACTCATGTTTATCAACTAATTCAGATTTGGTTCCACACCAGTGCTCAAGAATTGTTGTAGTGAGAGCACCAATCATGTTATTATGGGGAGATCCATCAGTATGATAAACAATATCTCCATGTTCATCTCTGAGGACTTCAGCCTCCATCTTGGCAATCATTATAGGGGAAGAAATGACTTACCACCATTTGTTGAGGGTGCCTGTGAAGCACTAGATGATAGATTTACTTGCTTATATCTCTGTTTTTCCTTTCATGCACATAATCTTGTAAGAGACATACATTCTATCTATCATTTGTCTAATTTGTGCTATGGACAGACTGTCAATATTCCACTCTTGAAACCATTCTTCAGCAAATTTCTGTGTTTCTGGCAGTCTTCCTTTACCTATCAAGTCTGGGGCTGATGGTCTGCTAGTATGGTGTGGAAGGTTTTCATAGGCAGGATTTTGGACAGTCACTAGGGAGTGATGAGATCATGAAGAAGACTCTGGTTTTTCTTCTTCTGGGAAATGATGAGGGAATCTCCTTTGGATTACTGTCTCAGTGGCCTTATATAAAGGGGACAATATAGAGATTGGAGGATTTGGAAGGATGAACGAAACAGGGATAGGCTTATCAGGGGTGTTATCCTTCTGTCTTATTTCTGTCAGTGTCTTTCCCATATTAGAGAAAGCTTGTCCCAGACCTTCCATTATTTGTTCATGCTTTTGTGTCGACTCTCTGGATTTGTAAGATATTTCACTTAAGGCAGGGTCCATTTTGTCTTTCACATCTATAACCTTTTCTTGAATTTGATTGACAGACTGTACAATAGTGTTTGTAGACACTTGTAGGTCTACAATTTGACCTTTTCAAGCATAGTCATTGGTCACAGAGGTGTGGGTAGCCATGCCTCTTAAGGCAGTGTTGGTCTAGTTGATTTGTTCAGATACTGACTAGACTCTTTTATCAATTCCAGAAAGTTGAATAGCTTCCTTAGATAGTAGCAAAGGTACTACTTCAACTTGTCTGTTATTGTCTTCTAAGACAATACCTTTGAAAGGCAAATAAGTGGAGTTAGATTCTACAGTATGCCCTTCAATTCTTTTCCACTTATGCTTAGGAGAGACCTCAAAATTTTCTCCCATCATATGTACTACATCCTTTTGATTTAATCTCTTCCATTCAAAGAAAGGGATCCATAGATTATTGTCAGATATGATTTTTTTTCATTCTTTGGAAAGTTTGATTTTTTCAGGGTCTGACATGGCTGTGTTAAAGTCATTTGTTTCGGGATTTGTAAATAAATCCCAGTTTAGCATATTTTTGATCCATTTTTCATCAATAGATCCTTTCTGGCAGCCTCTCATAACGGAATGAAATTTATGAATTTCATCAATAGTAGATCGTTGTATGTCACTGGGTAAAGGATTAGAAAATCTGCAGTCTGGGATGACTTGGTCACACTGTTCTATGTATCCTAACCCATATCTTGGAGTACCAGGAGGTCTCATGCCTTTGTAGATATCTTGAATTATGGTATCTAGAGTTTCTATGGTAGGTATATAATGTATCATTAAACATAAAGTAGGTTCATAAGTAGAAACAGTACTATCTACAGTGTTATTTACAGAGCAATATAAATTAGAAGAATCCATAGTAATAGATTTTACTATTTCTGCACAGGAAATCAAGGCGTTTAGTCTTATGTCTTCCCAAAAGAAGATTAGACAGGCTCCTGGCCAACTGCTTAGGCAGAAACTAGTAATCTCTGTCAGGAGGTCGCAGCAGTCAAAACTCTGCCTTTAAAAAACCCGAGACTATTGATACGGCCTTAGAGGTGTGTCGCAAGAGTGGAAACCCTACCTTTAAATGGCCCGAGACTCTTGATACGGCACTTGATTCTTTTTACACACAGGAAATAAATCACATAATATTTAAAACAGAGCGAATAGCTTTATCAGATCGAAGAGTCTGTTATCATACTCGGGGAGAAATGATGTCGTATGGATCTGATACCATTTGTTAGCTGATCTTCTCGAACAGCTTGTCAGAAGCCTCCTCTGTCAGAGATATGAAGCTTGACTTAATAGACTCTTGTCTCATGTGTTGTCTCCTCTTGCCATCTAGTCTTCTGGTTTCTTCTACTCTCGACAGAACCAATATCGTTGGGTTAACTACTTTACTCTGTCCAACTTGTGAACCCCACCACTTGGACTCCACCAAGCGCTTGCGGCCTTATGTGAACCCTATATCCGGCTTTCATCAAATCTCTGCACCTACAACTACCCTATAGCGGCCTCCTTGCCTTTGTGGGACTTACTACCAGTGCTCGACAGACGCTTTATACCAGACTACCAGTGAACCTTATCTCCAGATGAGTGAACTTTATCAAATAGTACCAAGGAACATCGAGTGAAAATACAGACAAATAAGAAAAATCATAATAAGTGCATGTTACAGAGACAATGAGTAAAACTTCAGAGTTGAACACATATATGCGGAAGACATTTGTATTAAAATCAGAGCATAATTGCCAGGGTATTACGATATTTGTGAAGGATGCACACAGCAAGAGCAGGATGCTCTTATTCACTCACACAACTTAATTACAGACTCAAAGAAAGACGTGAAGCTTCAGACAGAAGGGAAGCTTAGAGACTCGAACTAACTGACTAACTCTTGAACTCTCGAGCTCGACTCCCCGAGAATGAGCTCTCATCCTTCCTTTATACAAATTTTTGAAGGAAGAGTCATGATGAAGAAAAGACTCAAACAGATAATTGGACCTACATGTCATCCACTAGATTTTACTTTATGGATTTGGCGGATGTGTTCATGCAAGAATCTCCGACCAAATCATGAGCTTTATTTCATATCAACTGAAAGTGGATGGAAGAGTAAGTCTGACGGGGTAGTCGTGCAAGATTCCCTGATCAGAGGACAGACAAAACATGACATAAAAGAGAGAATCTCATAAATGCGGGTCAAACCATGCCAAAAGTCGGAGAAGTGCTACGAGTTTTCGAGATGCTCATTATTGCAAGAGGACAATAATTACAAAGTGGATGTTGATTACGGTAACCCACTAAACCCGAATGGCACCACTGTTGGCCATTTAGACGTGAATTCATGTGATTACACTGTGGAGTTAGTTACGTCAACCCATAGAATCCAACAGCCTTAGTAATTAAAGAGTAAATTACTCCCCATGTGAATGTTTCATAGGGAAGTTTAAACACTTCCTGCATTTTTAGATATTCAACAAATTTACTTGGTATTGCTGCCAAGTATACCTGTTTCCAGAGGAGGTTTTGACTATCTTGAACCTCAAATATCCTCTGTGTCTAGTCTTTGTGAAATTCTTCATAATTAGACATCTTCCTGCATTTCATATTCATGAGAATTAACTCATGTTTATCAGCTAATTCAGATTCGGTTCCACACCAGTGCTCAAGAATTGTTGTAGTGAGAGCACCAATCATGTTATTATGGGGAGATCCATCAGTATGATAAACAATATCTCCCTGTTCATAAAGGGATATCATAGCCATACAACATCATTTTGCCCCGGGTATGATATCAGACTCTTCAATCTGATAAAGCTATTCGCTATGTTTTAAAGTTTGTGTGATTTATTTCCCATGTGTAAAAAGAATCCAGTGTTGTATCAAGAGTCTCGGGCCCTTTAAAGGCAGGGTTTCCACTCCTGCGACACACCTCTGAGGCCGTATCAGTAGTCTCGGGCTCTTTAAAGCCAGAGTTTCCACTACTACGACCTCCTGACAAATATTACTAGTTTTTGCCTGAGCAGTCGGCTAGGAGCCTGTCTAATCTTCTTTCGGGAAGACACAAGACTAAACGCCCTGCTTTCCTGTGCAGAAATAGTAAAATCTACTACTATGGATTCTCGATCAATGTCTTATAGAGATGTTAAAAATGTTGAATATTAGAGTACTCCTGAACCTAATTCTGTAAATAGCTTAGAATCTATGTTTGCATTCAATAGATCCCAAAGCATAAATCATGCTAGTATAGAAGAAGTTGAGACTCAGCCTCAAGCAGCATGGAAATTACCCCCCATTTCTCCCAGCCATGTGTAACAAGATCTGAAAATGTTTCACCTTAAGGGTGTAACAAGGGTAATTGTAAAAGAGTCGGTAAGCAGAATACAACAAAATAGTGATGTCAGTCAAACAATTCCACTAATAAATGCTAAAGAAATCCAGAATGAAGCCAAGAAGCATGGAACAAACTATCTTCATTTTGGATGTATCAGAATCGGAATCATCCCACTGGTGCATAAACGGATAGATTCATATATTCCATGCACAGTAAGGGATATGACCCATAACAAATTCACTGATTCCCTAATTAGTGGAATAGTTGCCCCTCTTTCTAATGCACCTTTCTATTTTGACTGTTATCCAAATTTTTTTGCTTATACTTTTGATGAAAATATTGAAAACATTTTAAAACTCCAGATTCAAACTACTGGATTTGATATGTGTCCTACCAGGACAAATATATCTGTTCAAATTAGGGGATGCTTTAGACATACTAATACCTTGTTTCCTTTCGTACTACACACCCATAGAAAAGCATCTCAATCCAGTACTTTGCTGCTAACAGACCCCTTGAATCAAAAAATGGAACATTAATTGATAAAATGGGAAAATCTATCCTTTCGAACTGATTGGGTCATTGACACTCCCAGAGCACCTATTTCAAGATCTATCACCTCAGCCTAGATAAAAGAAAATGCAAATTCTGCAATGATTTCCTTTCCTCAAAGGAACCTCTCTAAACAAGCCTCTTTTACAAAGAACTATCAAAATCCCTCATCATCTATTTCATCCTTCTGCTTACACACCTCACTCCAATCTTTAGCCAATAAAGTTAGCCAAGTTCCTTTTGCAGTAACATGCTTTGATTGTGGAGAACTTATTACCCTGTCCACTCTTTCTGCATTCAAAGAAGAAGAAAGAGTCCAGTTTGAACATACAAATCATAATCCAAGAATGAATCTACCTCCACCTAACTCCACTGCCAAAGAACAATGCCCTCATCCTCAGTGTTCAGACATTCCTTTTCCACACGATCCTCATATTTTGGTTATCCATACCAACCCCTATATAGAAATAAATCTCAGAAGACAAGCCTATCTTCCTGATGACATAAGGAAACCCTCGTCTCCAGAAATCCAAAAATTTCTCTTCTTAATGAAAGGATGCAAAAAAGACATAGTTTAAGATGAATGGATGAAAGAAATGCTCAATTGGGATTTATTCACACATCCAAAACCTGAAGTCTTTGCCAAGAAAACTTCAAATGAAGAAAAAGTTAGATTAGCTTTGCAATGGAAGTAGTTCATGAACTTTGAAGAATTGTTTATTTCCTTTTATGAATGGAATTCCTTTAATGAAAAGCCTAAAGGAATTTATTCTAAGATCCTAATTCCACAAAAGGCAACCCCTATCTGATGTCCCATTCAAACACTCTCTGTATCAGAAGTTGGAAGAGAAATCAATAGACTAAAGAAAACTATCAAAGCTCAAAAGGATCGTTCCGAACAAAGGGAGGGCCATAAAGAATAGATTCTCCAAGAAGAACATCAGAAATACCATGTTCTGATTGATCTAAAAATACAAGGAATACCTTTCAAATTAAAAACATTGATAGATACAGGATCAGACTTGAATATGCTACACAAAGACATTATTCTTGTATCTTTATGGCAAAAGACTCAAGCCTTAGTTGTTGGATTGGGAAATATCCCAAATGAAATCTCTTTTCAAATACTGGAATCAGTTCTTTGCTTCCAAGACCATTGTCTAAAGTTGAAATTTATCTTAGCAGACATCCCTATTGCATGTATACTCGGCACCCCTTTTTTTGCAGCAGTATCTCCGTATGGCTCCACGATGGTAACTCAAGACAAACCAGGGTACTTCATCAGCATCCCTTCTCAAAAGGGAAAAGTTGTTGTAAAACTCCCTTTTGTTTCTACCCCAAGGACTTCAGATATGGTCCAGTTGATTAAAAGGAAAAGTCTAAAAATAGAACTAAAAGACTTCCAATTAGGGGTAAAAATAAAGGATCAGCTAAGAAAAGAGCTAATACAGAAGAGAATTTCTCTGCTAAAGCAAGAATTTATTGATACATTCTGCTCAAAAAACCCTATAGCCTTTTGGAAACAAAAGAAACATGAGGTATCCCTTCCTTATAAAGAATATTATCAAGGGAAACCTTGTAGGAGTAGGGCCATTCCCATGAATGTGGAATATCAAAAATTATGTGCAGAGGAAATAAAGGGTTTACTCAATAAGGAACTAATCAGGGAATGCACTAGTCCATGGAACTGTTATGGCTTTTATGTTAATAAACATTCTGAACAGATAAGGGGCATTCCTCGATTAGTTGTAAACTACAAGCCCCTGAATAAAGTTCTTGATGATGACACATATCCAATCCCAAATAAAAGCAGTCTCGTGACTAGGATTGCAGTAGCAAAAATATTTTCAAAATTTGATCTTAAATCCGGCTTCTGGCAGGTTACAATCAAAGAAGAAGACAAGTTCAAGACAACTTTTAATGTCCCTGCAAGACATTATGACTGGAATGTGATGCCCTTTGGTCTGAAAAATGCGCCAGCCAAATTCCAGAGGGTGATGGACAATACTCTTAAGCCATACTTTGATTGGCTTATTGTTTATATAGATGACATACTTGTATTTTCCTCTTCTGTAGAGTAGCACTTCAAACATTTAAGGAAACTTTTACAAGTAATAAAGCAAGCAGGCCTAGTCTTCTCTAAAAAGAAGATTGATCTTTTTAAGACTGAAATTAAATTCCTAGGCCATACTATCGATAATGGAAAAATAACTCTGCAAACTCATGCTGTAGAATTTGCAGACAAATTTCCTGATAAGATTCTTGACAAAACACAGTTATAGAGGTTTTTAGGCAGCTTGAACTATATTAGCCATTTTTATAAAAAATGTGCTCAAGATCGAAAGCTTTTAAATGACAGATTAAAGAAAGATCCAAGCCCGTGGACAGAAGCCCACACTGAAGCTGTAAAAAATATCAAAGCAAACACCAAGAATCTTCCTATTCTCCACATCTCAGATGATGATCTTCCCAAAATCGTTGAAACAGATGCAAGCAATATTGGTTGGGAAGCAGTACTTAAACACGTCAGAAATAAAGATGGCAATAGGAAAGAAGAAGTTATCCAGTTTGCCTCAAGATTATGGCAAGTAGCAGAAAATAATTATTCTGCTTTAGATAAAGAAATCAAAGATGCATTAAACACCATACAAAATTTTGAAATTTAGTTAATATATAAAAGGTTCCTATTAAGAATTGACGTTGCTAATATGAATAAAGTTCTTAATAAGGACTTAAAGTCTCCAGGAGACTCGAAGTTTGCTAGATGGCAAGCCTTATTCAACAATTTTGACTTTACCATTGAGCATATCAAAGGAACAAATAATTCCATACTATATTTCCTAAGCAGAGAACATCTCCAAAATCTTTGCCTAATAATTTCTGTACAACTTAGAAATGGCACAGAAACATTGGTTAACATTCCTAACTCTTTGAGATGGGAAACATATGGAGCAGAATGGGTACCCCATTGGGAGTTAAGAAGCACAAATATTTTTTCCCAAACAACTCATTTATCATATTCCAATCAGGTGCCTGAAGTAAGAGGAAGAAGGGTCTCTAATGTTTTAGCCCCAATAATTTCAAGAACAAATGAAAAGGCAGTTGAAGCACAAAATGCTCTGAAATAACTATTTCATGATATTATTCTAGTATGGGATATAAGGGATAACATAGGTAACAATCAGTAGTATTTCTTCTTAAACAGGCCAAGATTACTATTTCATTGGCCTAAAAGATATCCCAATATCATTTTCCCAGAAACTRGCTTCAACTATACAGAATATAAAGAATTATGGTGGAACTTCATCCAACAAGAAGAATTTGTTACTTTAGTAAAATTTGGAAATGTTAACACTGCAACATCAGGTAGACCACCTCTTTGGTTAGCAGAATGGTGGAGAGATTTTGGGCTAAATAAAGGAGCAATTGATCCAGGCATCCTAAATTCCATCTCTCTGCTACAGTCAATACAAAAKCTTTTCCATAATGGACCAAACGATGGAGAATTATTATGTTCATTTATTCTAAATCATTACCAATGGGTTGTCAAAACAAAAACTATCATACAAATCCTGAATGGTCAGCTTTTGATAGCACGAAAGGTATATACTAAGTGTTGGGATACTCTAAATTATCTCGAGAGATTTACAGGACATATTGAAAATGATTAATAAAGCCATCAAGAATTTATGTCATACTGGTTGACACAATCACCAGTTGGTTTCTGTGGGTTGATGTTACCAACCTCCACAATGTAATCACATGAATTCACGTCTAAATGGCCG
Organism: Picea mariana; assembly: GCA_032191745.1. Lineage (NCBI taxonomy): Eukaryota > Viridiplantae > Streptophyta > Pinopsida > Pinales > Pinaceae > Picea > Picea mariana. The sequence goes on along the minus strand of JASDQU010240438.1, from coordinate 204,002 downwards.
ACAGTGGTGCCATTCGGGTTTAGTGGGTTACCATAATTAACATCCACTGTGTAATTATTGTCCTCTTGCAATAATGAGCATCTTGGAAACTCAGAGCACTTCTCCGACTTTTGTCGTGGTTTGACCCACATTTCCGAGATTTTCTCTTTTATGTTATGTTTTGTCTGTCCTCTGATCGAGGAATCTTTCACAACTACCTCGTCGGACTTATTGTTCCATCCACTTTCAGTTGATATGAAATAAAGCTCATGATTTGGTCGAAGATTCTTGCACAAATACATCTGCCAAATCCATAAAGTAAAATCTAGTGGATGACATGTAGGTCCAATTGTCTGTTCGAGTCTTTTATTCATCATGACTCTTCCTTCACAAATTTGTATAAAGGAAGGATGAGAGCTCATTCTCGGGGAGTCGAGTTCGAGAGTTTAAGAGTTAGTCAGTCAGTCCAAGTCTCTAAGCTTCCCTTCTGTCTGAAGCTTCGTGTCTTTCTTTGAGTTTGTAATTAAGTTGTGTGAGCGAATAAGAGCATCCTGTTCTTGTTGTGTGCATCCTGCACAAATAATGTAATACCCTGGCGATTATGCTCTAATTTTAATACAAAAGTCTTCCACATATATGTATTTAACTCTGAAGTTTTACTCATTGTCTCTGTAACATGCGCTTGTTATGATTTTTCTTATTTGCCTGTATTTTTACTCGATGTTCCTTGGTACTGTCTGTTGAAGTTCACTCATCCGGAGATAAGGTTCACTGGTAGTCTGGTATCAAGCATCTGCCCAGCACTGGTAGTAAGTCCCACAAAGGAAAGGAGGTCGCTATAAGGCAGTTGTAGGTGCAGAGATTCACTAAAAGCCGGCTATAGGGTTCACATAAGGTCACAAGAGCTTGGTGCAGTCCAAGTGGTGGGGTTCACAAGTCGGACAGAGTAAAGCAGTTAACCCGACGATATTGGTTCTACCGAGAGTAGCAGAAGCCAGAAGACTAGATGGAAAGAGGAGACAGCGCATGAGACAAGAGTCTAGTAAGTCAAGCTTCATATCTCTGACAGAGGAGGCCTCTGACAAGTTGTTCGAGAAGATGAGCTAACAAAAATCCTGCCTATGGAAACCTTCCACACCATACTAGCAGACCTTCAGCCCCATACTTGATAGGTAAAGGAAGACTGCCAAAAAAATAGACATTTGTTGAAGACTGGCTTCAAGAGTGGAATGTTGACAGTCTGTCCATAGCACAAATTAGACAAATGATAGATAGAATGTATGTCTCTTACAAGATTATGTGAATGAAAGGAAAAACAGAGATAGAAGCATGTAAATCTATCATCCATTTCTTCACAGGCACTCTCAACAAATGGTGGGAAGTCATTTCTTCCCCTATAATGATAGCCAAGATGGAGGTTGAAGTCCTCAGAGATGAACAGGGAGATATTTTTTATCATACTGATGGATCTCCCCATAATAAAATGATTGGTGCTCTCACTACAACAATTCTTGAGCATTGGTGTGGAACCGAATCTGAATTAGCTGATAAACATGAGTTAATTCTCATGAATATGAAATGAAGGAAGATGTCTGAGTATGAATAATTTCACAAAGACTAGACACAGAGGATATTTGAGGTTCAGGACAATCAAAACCTCCTCTGGAAACAGGTATACTTGGCAGCAATATCAAGTAAATTTGTTGAATATCTGAAAATGCATGAAGTGTTTAAACTTCCTAATGAAACATACACATGGGGAGAAATTTACTCTTTAATTACTAAGGCCTTGATTGGACTATGTACTAGTATCAAAGTCCAAAACTCAGTATCTAATCTTACTTATCTTCCTGATCAAAAATCCATTTGTGAAAAATATGGTCTATATATCACAGATCCTATTAGAAGAAAGAAGAAAAAGAAACAGGAAGTCAGGAAGGAAAAGGAAATAAAACCCAAATATAGATATAGATATAGGCCTAGAACCCATTACTATGAGCCTGAGGATATGAAATTAAAAACTCATACCTATCAGGCTAAACAACAAATCTAGTGCTGGATATGTGGGAAACCAGGGCATATGGCTCATATTTTCCCAGAAAACACAGCCTCTAGAAAATCCAAGGGAAAACTCTCAGAACAAAAGGATAAAGAGGCTCAAGAGAAAAGGCAATTGGCTCTCAGAACACACTGTAATAGATGTGGAGCCAATAATCATGAAACAAATCAGTGTCCTTATCATCCTTTCCCCAAAATAGAAGAGGTCCATCTATTACAAGAAGGATGTTGTTCAAATTCTGATAGTACTTCTGAGTTTCAATACAGCTCAGAAGAAGAAATCTTAATCAACCAGGATTGAAATTGCAGAAATCCAATTTTTTGTTCTTGCAAAAGTAGTATAGACAGTTCTGATTCTGAATCAAAACCAGAGATCAAGAGAAAATTAAAAGTATGTATGTTCCATAATACAGGAGATCAAGAAGCACAGATGTTGGCCCAAATCAAGGCCCTGCCCGAAGGTGATATGAAGAATTCACTTCTTGATACTTTTGTAAAAACTGTTAAAACCGAACCAAGGACCAAAATTGCAAAATCCTCTAAAAGAGAACCTTTGTTCATTGATGCCTCTTTTGACAGAAATACAAAGAATTTTATCAAGTTCAATAGAGAGGCAAAGCTGCAAAATACCTCTGTGACTGATCTAGCTAAAGAGGTACTCCTATTGATAAAGGATGTTTTTGAATTAAAAGGTAAAATCAAGAAGATGGAAGAAGAAGTTGAATATAACTTCAAAGTTCACTCCTGGGCTAGACAGAAAATCAGAGACATTAGAGAGAAATTGGACTCAATTCCCCCTCCATTAGAGGATGCTCCCTATGAGAGTCCAAGGCCAATAATACAAGGGAAAACTGTAGCCCACATGCAAGGGCTCACACCTATGAAGATTATGCCTATTAAATTTCAAAAATACTATGTCAAGATCAAACTGGAAATAAATGGAGAAATATTCAAATTAAATGCACTATTAGACACTGGATCTGATATGAATTTAGTGAACAAAGATTTGATTTCTGCAAAGTATTGGCTTCCTAGTTACTGTTCTGCTATTGGACTAGGAAATGTAAACACTGCTTTAAACTTTGAGATTCCTAAAGGTATTTTCTTATTCGATGAATATGCCTTAGGAATGAAATATTTAATAACTCAGTTGCTAGTAGATAGTATACTCGGCACGCCATTTCTATCTGCAGTAGAACCTCATGCTTTTTATAAAAGTTCTACAAGAGAACCAGGGTATTTTTTCACCCTACCAAGCATTGAAGGCCACCCTCCCAAAAGAATAGAACTGCCATTTATCTCACAATCTCATGCTCAGATTGCCTACTGCTCAAAAGGTATGGTAATCATAAATACTTGGGATGACCATAGAAATGGTCCAGCTACTCACTATCTGGACGACCATACCCCATGGGAAGTCTATAAAGAAAATTGGATACTAGAGTGGCAACTAAGATCTTCATAAGGAATTGAATTTGGATTTCCAGGATTCTCAAGGAATACCGGTATTCATGTGATCCCTCCCCAACACATAATTGGAAAAATGCATCATGCATCAACAATTGCTTCCAGACAAAAGCTAGTTGAAATGGGTGATCTCAGCAGAATCAGATCTGCTAATAGAGTGTGGTTCTATCAAAACACCCAAACATGGCAAGAAACTCTGGCCTGGAATTTCTTTCAAATTAATAGAATGAGAACTCTACAATCTTGGCCAAATCAGGATCCATAAGGAAGATTGTTCAACAAAAATTATTCACAATACAAAGCAATGTGGTATAATGTCTGCCTCTAGACAGACAGGTACAGATACTATTACTGCATGATCAAATTTTCTGTATTATTCATTGCTTTTCCTGAACCTGATTGGTTAGTAGACTGGTGGAAAAAATTTGGGTTACATCCAAGCGAAATACATCCTGATGTCACTGAAACAGCTCAGATGTTTCTATTCCCAAAGAGGAGTCTCCAGACTGTCAGTGATCTCTACTCCGAAGAAGAATATAAAATGCTTTTTATTAGAGAACGACATCCATGGATTATCAAGACCAGGTATGTACTTCAACAAGATGAAGATAGTGACGAAGACCCGGAATCATACCAAGAAGTATATACTCAGCATTGGGACCCCTATAGATTCCGTCACTTTCATGATCATCCAATGGAATGAAAATTGTCTAACAAATAGCTGGTGGCAGTCGGTTTCCATGGGTTGACGTAACTAACTCCACAGTGTAATCACATGAATTCACGTCTAAATGGCCGACAGTGGTGCCATTCGGGTTTAGTGGGTTACCGTAATCAACATCCACTGTGTAGTTATTGTCCTCTTGCAATAATGAGCATCTCGGAAACTCAGAGCACTTCTCCGACTTTTGGCGTGGTTTGACCCACATTTTCGAGATTCTCTCTTTTATGTCATGTTTTGTCTTCCCTTTGATCGGGGAATCTTGCACGACTACCCCGTCAAACTTACTGTTCCATCAACTTTCGGTTGATATGAAATAAAGCTTATGATTTGGTCAAAGATTCTTGCACGAATACATCCGCCAAACCCATAAAGTAAAAACTAGTGGACGACATGTAGGTCCAATTGTCTATTCGAGTCTTTTCTTCATCATGACTCTTCCTTCACAAATTTGTATAAAGGAAGGATGAGAGCTCATTCTCAGGGGAAATGTGGGTCAAACCACGCCAAAAGTCGAAGAAGTTCTCTGAGTTTCCGAGATGCTCGTTATTGCAAGAGGACAATAATTGCACAGTGGATGTTGATTATAGTATCCCACTAAACCCAAACGGCACCATTGTTAGCCATTTAGATGTGAATTCGTGTGATTACACTGTGGAGTTAGTTACGTCAAGCCACGGAAACTGACTGCCACCAGCTATCTATTATAAAATTTTCATTCCATTGGATGATCATGAAAGTGACGGAATCTATAAGGGTCCCAATGCTGAGTATATACTTCTCGATATAATTCCAGGTCTTCATCACTATCTTCATCTTGTTGAAGTACATACCTGGTCCTGATAATCCATGGATGTCGTTCTCTTATAAAAAGCATTTTATATTCTTCTTCGGAGTAGAGATCACTGATAGTCTGGAGACTCCTGTTTGGGAATAGAAACATCCGAGCTGTTTCAGTGACATCAGGATGTATTCCGCTTGGATGTAACCCAAATTTTTGCCACCAGTCTGCTAACCAATCAGGTTCAGGAAAAGCAATGAATAATACAAAAAATTTGATCATGCAGTAATAGTATCTGTACATGTCTATCCAGAGGCAGACATTATACCACATTGCTTTGTATTGTGAATAATTTGTGTTGAACAATCTTTATTCTGTATCCTGATTTGGCCAAGATTGCAGAGTTCTCATTCTATTAATTTGAGAGAAATTCCAGGCTGGAGTTTCTTGCCATTTTTGGGTGTTTTGACAAAAGCACTCTTTATTAGCAGATCTGATTCTGCTGAGATCACCCATTTCAACCAGCTTTTGTCTGGAAGCAATTGTTGATGCATGACGCATTCTTCCAATTATGTGTTGGGGAGGGATCACATGAATACTGGTATTCCTTGAGAATCCTAGCAATCCAAATTCAATTCCTTCTGAATATATTAGTTGCCACTCTAGTATCCAATTTTCTTTATAGACTTCCCATGGTGTATGGTCGTCCAGATAGTGAGTAGCTGGACCATTTCTATGGTCATCCCAAGTATTTATGATTACCATACCTTTTGATCAGTAAGCAATTTGAGCATGAGATTGTGAGATAAATGGCAGTTCTATTCTTTTGGGAGGGTAGCCTTCAATGCTTGGTAGGGTGATAAAATACCCTGGTTCTCCTGTAGAACTTTTATAAGAAGCATGAGGTTCTACTACAGACAGAAATGGTGTGCCAAGTATACAGTCTACTAGCAACTCAGTTATTAAATATTTCATTCCTAAGGAATATTCATCGAATAACCAAATACCTTTAGGAATCTCAAAGTTTAAAGCAGTGTTTACATTTCCTAGTCCAATAACGAAACAGTAACTAGAAAGCCAATACTTTGCAGGAATCAAATCTTTGTTGACTAGATTCATATCAGATCTAGTGTCTAATAGTGCATTTAATTTGAATACTTCTCCATTTATTTCCAGTTTGATCATGACATAGTATTTTTGAAATTTAATAGGCATAATCTTCATAGCTGGGAGCCCTTGCATGTGGGCTGTAGTTTGCCCTTGTATTATTGGCCTTGGAATCTCATAGAGAGCATCCTCTAATGGAGGGGAAATTGAGTCCAATTTCTCTCTAATGTCTCTGATTTCCTGTCTAGCCCAGGAGTCAATTTTGAAGTTGTATTCATCTTCTTCTTCCATCTTCTTGATTTTACCTTTTAATTCAGAAACCTCCTTTTTCAATAGGAGTACCTCTTTAGCTAGATCAGTCACAGAGGTATTTTGCATCTTTGCCTCTCTGTTGAACTTGATAAAAGTCTTTGTATTTCTATCAAAAGAGGTGTCAATGAACAAAGGTTCTCTTTTAGAGGATTCGGCAATTTTGGTCCTTTGTTCGGTTTTAACTATTTTTACAAAAGTATCAAGAAGTGAATTCTTCATATCACCTTTGGGAAGGGCCTTGATTTGGGCCAACATCTGTGCTTCTTGATCTCCTGTATTATGGAACATACAAACTTTTAATTTTCTCTTGATCTCTGGTTCTGATTCAGAATCAGAACTGTTTGTACTACTTTTGCAAGAATAGAAATTTGGATTTCTGCAATTGCAATCCTGGTTGATTAAGATTTCTTATTTTGAGCTGTATTGAAACTCAGAAGTACCATCAGAGTTTGAACAACATCCTTCTTGTAAAAGATGAACCTCTTCTCTTTTATGGAAGGGATGATAAGGACACTGATTTGTTTCATGATTATTGGCTCCACATCTATTACAGTGTGTTCTGAGAGCCAATTGCCTTTTCTCTTGAGCCTCTTTAGCCTTTTGTTCTGAGAGTTTTCCCTTGGATTTTCTAGAGGCTGTGTTTTCTACGCAAATATGAGCCATATGCCCTAGTTTCCCACATATCCAACACTGGATTTGTTGTTTATCTTGATAGGTATGAGTTTTTAATTTGATATCCTCAGGCTCACAGTAATGGCTTCTAGACCTATATCTATATCTGTATTTGGGTTTTCTTTCCTTTTCCTTCCTGACTTCCTTTTTCTTTTTCTTCTTTCTTCTAACAGGATCTGTGATATATAGACCATATTTTTCACAAATGGATTTTTGATCATGAAGATAAGTAAGATTAGATACAGAGTTTTGGACTTTCATACTAATACATAGTCCAATCAAGGCCTTAGTAATTAAAGAGTAAATTTCTCCCCATGTGTATGTTTCATAAGGAAGTTTAAACACTTCCTGCATTTTGAGATATTCAACATATTTACTTGGTATTGCTACAAAGTATACCTATTTCCAGAGGAGGTTTTGACTGTCCTAAACCTCAAATATCCTCTGTGTCCAGTCTTTGTGATATTATTCATACTCAGACATCTTCCTGCATTTCATATTCATGAGAATTAACTCATGTTTATCAGCTAATTCAGATTTGGTTCCACACAAGTGCTCAAGAATTGTTGTAGTGAGAGCACCAATCATGTTATTATGGGGAGATCCATCAGTATAATAAACAATATCTCCCTGTTCATCTCTGAGGACTTCAGCCTCCATCTTGGTAATCATTATAGGAGAAGAAATGACTTCCCACCATTTGTTGAGGGTGCCTGTGAAGCACTGGATGATAGATTTACATGCTTCTATCTCTGTTTTTACTTTCATGCACGTAATCTTGTAAGAGACATACATTCTATCTATCATTTGTCTAATTTGTGCTATGGACAAACTATGAATATTCCACTCTTGAAACCAGTGTTTTTCTGGCAGTCTTCCTTTACCTATCAAGTTTGGGGTTGATGGTCTGCTAGTATGGTGTGGACGGTTTTCGTAGTTAGGATTTTGGACAGTCACTAGGGAGTGATGATCTCGTGAAGAAGACTCTAAGCTTTCGTCTTCTGGGAAATGATGAGGGCCTCTGACAAGCTGTTCAAGAAGATCAGCTAACAAATGGTATCAGAGCCATACGACATCTTTTTGCCCCGGGTATGATATCAGACTCTTCGATCTGATAAAGCTATTTGCTTTGTTTTAAAGTTTTTGTGATTTATTTTTTGTGTGTAAAAAGAATCCAGTGTCGTATCAAGAGTCTAAGGCCCTTTAAAGGCAAGGTTTGCACTCTTGCAACACACCTCTGAGGTCGTATCAGTAGTCTCGGGCTCTTTAAAGGCAGAGGTTCCACTACTGCGACCTCCTGACAAAGATTACTAGTGTATGCCTAAGCAGTCGGCTAGGAGCCTGTCTAATCTTCTTTCAGGAAGACACAAGACTAAATGCCCTGCTTTCCTGTGTAGAAATAGTAAAATCTACTACTATGGATTCTCGATCAATGTCTTATAGAGATGTTAAAAATGATGAAGATCAAAGTACTCCTGAACCTGATTCTGTAAATAGCTTAGAATCTAGGTTTGCATTCAATAGATCCTAAAGCATAAATCATGCTAGTATAGAAGAAGTTGAGACTCAGCCTCAAGCAACATAGAAATTACCCCCCATTTATCCCAGCCGTGTGTACCAAGATCTGAATATGTTTCACCTTAAGGCTGTAACAAGGGTAATTGTAAAAGAGTCAGTAAGCAAAATACAGCAAAATAGTGATGTCAGTCAAACAATTCCACCAATAAATGCTAAAGACATCCAGAACGAAGCCAAGAAGCATGGAACAAACTATCTTCGTTTTGGATGTATCAGAATTGGAATCAGCCCACTGGTGCATAAAGGGATAGATTCATATGTTCTATGCACAGTAAGGGATATGACCCATAACAAATTCACCGATTCCCTAATTGGTGGAATAGTTTCCCCTCTTTCTAATGGACCTGTCTATTTTGACTGTTATCCAAATTTTTCTGCTTATAATTTTGATGAAAATATTGAAAACATTTTAAAACTCCAAATTCGAATTACTAGATTTGATATGTGTCCTACCAGGACAAATATATATGTTCAAATTAGGGGATGCTTTAGACATACTAATACCTTGTTTCCTGTCGTATTACACACCCCTAGCAAAGCATCTCAATCCAATACTTTGGTGCTAGAAAACCCCTTGAATCAAAAAATGGAACATCAATTGATAAAATGGGAAAATCTATCCTTTCCAACTGATTGGGTCATTGACACTCCCAGAGCACCTATTTCAATATCTATCACCTCAGCCCAAATAAAAGAAACTGCAAATTCTGCAGTGATTTCCTTTCCTCAGAGGAACCTCTCTAAACAAGCCTCTCTTACAAAGAACTATCAAAATCCCTCATCATCTATTTCATCCTTCTACTTACACGCCTCACTCTAGTCTTTAGCTAATAAAGTTGGCCAAGTTCCTTTTGCAATAAGATGCTTTGATTGTGGAGAACTTATTACCCTGTCCACTCTTTCTGCATTCAAAGAAGAAGAAAGAGTCCAGTTTGAACATACAAATCATAATCCAAGAACAAATCTACCTCCACCTAACTCCACTGCCAAAGAACAATGCCCTCATCCTCAGTGTTCAGACATTTGTTTTCTGCACGATCCTCATATTTTGGTTATCCATACCAACCCCTGTACAGAAATAAATCTCAGAAGACAAGCCTATCTTCCTGATGACATAAGGAAACCCTCGTCTCCAGAAATCCAAAAATTTCTCTCCTTAATGAAAGGATGCAAAAAAGACATAGTCAAAGATGAATGGATGAAAGAAATGCTCAATGGGATTTATTCACACATCCAAAAGCTGAAGTCTTTGCCAAGAAAACTTCAAATGAAGAAAAAGTCAGATTAGCTTTGCAATGGAAGCAGTTCATGAACTTTGAAGAATTGTTTATTTCCTTTTATGAATGGAATTCCTTTAATGAAAAGCCTAAAGGAATTTATTCTAAGATCCTAATTCCACAAAAGGCAACCCCTATCTACTGTCCCGTTCAAACACTCTCTGTATCAGAAGTTGGAAGAGAAATCAGCAGACTAAAGAAAACTATCAAAGCTCAAAAGGATCATTCCGAACAAAGGGAGGACCATAAAGAACAGATTGTCCAAGTAGAAGATCAGAAATACCATGTTCTGATTGATCTAAAAATACAAGGAATATCTTTCAAATTAAAAACATTGATAGATACAGGATCAAACTTGAATATGCTACACAAAGACATTATTCCTGTATCTTTATGGCAAAAGAATCAAGCCTTAGCTGTTGGATTGGGAAATATCCCAAATGAAATCTCTTTTCAAATACCGGAAGCAGTTCTTTGCTTCCAAGACCATTGTCTAAAGTTGAAATTTCTCTTAGCAGACATCCCTATTGCCTCTATCCTCGGCACCCCTTTTCTTGCAGCAGTATCTCTGCATGGCTCCACGATGGTAACTCAAGACAAACCAGGGTACTTCATTAGCATCCCTTCTCAAAAGGGAAAAGCATGGATGATTTTAGGGGCTAAATTTCGCTCACGAGCTAATTTTCCATGGTTTTTCCAAAAATAAGATTGGCTATTTTAAAAATGATTCGCCCAAATTCTATAGGATAAAATTATTTTACCTTAAAAATCGCCAAAATTTTATAAAAACTATATAAAATAATTAGAAATTTGAATTATTTTACAAAATATCGCCAATAATTTATAGTTAGCATATGAAGGATTAGTAAGATTCGCCAAGGTTTCTAAATTTTAAAATAAATTTCCATCCTTAAAATCATCCCTGGGGAAAAGTTGTTGTAAAACTCCCTTTTGTTTCTACCCCAAGGACTTCAGATATGGTCCAGTTTATTAAAAGGAAAAGTCTAAAAATAGAAGAACTAAAAGACTTCCAATTAGGGGTAAAAATAAAGGATCAGCTAAGAAAAGAGCTAATACAGACGAGAATTTCTCTGCTAAAGCAGGAATTTATTGATACAGTCTTCTCAGAAAACCCTACAGCCTTTTGGAAACAAAAGAAACATGAGGTATCCCTTCCTTATAAAGAAGATTATCAAGGGAAACCTTGTAGGAGTAGGGCCATTCCCATGAATGCAGAATATCAAAAATTATGTGTAGAATAAATAAAGGGTTTACTCAATAAGGAACTAATCAGGGAATCCACTAGTCCATGGAACTGTTATGGCTTTTATGTTAATAAACATTTTGAACAGATAAGGTGCATTCCTCGATTAGTTGTAAACTACAAGCCCTTGAATAAAGTTCTTGTTGATGACACATATCCAATCCCAAATAAAAGCAGTCTCGTGACCAGGATTGCAGGAACACAAATATTTTCAAATTTTTTTCAAAATTTGATCTTAAATCCGGCTTCTGGTAGGTTGCAATCAAAGAAGAAGACAAGTTCAAGACAACTTTTAATGTCCTTGCAGGACATTATGAATGGAATCTGATGCCCTTTGGTCTGAAAAAAGTGCTAGCCAAATTCCATAGGGTGATGGACAGTACTCTTAAGCCATACTTTGATTGGCTTATTGTTTATATAGATGGCATATTTGTATTTTCCTCTTTTGTAGAGAAACACTTCAAACATTTGAGGAAACTTTTACGAGTAATAAAGCAAGCAGGCCTAGTATTCTCTAAAAAGAAGAATGATCTTTTTAAGACTGAAATTAAATTCCTAGGCCATACTATTGATAATGGAAAAATAACTCTGCAAACTCATGTTGTAGAATTTGCAGACAAATTTCCTGATAAGATTCTTCACAAAACACAGTTATAGAGGTTTTTAGGCAGCCTGAACTATATTAGCCATTTCTATAAAAAAATTGCTCAAGATAGAAAGATTTTAAATGACAGATTAAAGAAAGATCCAAGCCCGTGGACAGAAGCCCACACTCAAGTTGTAAAAAATATCAAAGCAAAAACAAAGAATCTTCCTATTCTCCACATCTCAGATGATGATCTTCCCAAAATCGTTGAAACGGATGCAAGCAATATTGGTTGGGGAGAAGTACTTAAACAAGTCAGAAATAAAGACGACAATAGGAAAGAAGAAGCTATCCAGTTTGCCTCAGGATTATGGCAAGCAGCAGAAAAGAATTATTCTGCTTTAGATAAAGAAATCAAAGCTGCATTAAACGCCATACAAAAGTTTGAAGTTTATTTAATATATAAAAGGTTCCTATTAAGAATTGACGTTGCTGCTATGAATAAAGTTCTTAATAAGGACTTAAAGTCTCCAGGAGACTCAAAGTTTGCTAGATGGCAAGCCTTATTCAACAATTTTGACTTTACCATTGAGTATGTCAAAGGAACAAATAATTCCATATCAGATTTCCTAAGCAGAGAACATCTCCAAAATCTTTGCCTAATAATTTATGTACAACTTAGAAATGGCACAGAAACATTGGTTAACATTCTTAACTCTTTGAGATGGGAAACATATGGAGCAGAATGGGTACCCCATTGGGAGTTAAGAAGCGCAAAGATTTTGTCCCAAACAACTCATTTATCATATTCCAATCTGGTGCCTGAAGTAAGAGGAAGAAGGGTCTCTACTGTTTCAGCCCCCATAATTTCAAGAACAAATGAAAAGGCAGTTGAAGCACAAAATGCTCTGACAGAACTATTTCATGATATTATTCTAGTATGGGATATAAGGGATAACATAGGAAACAATCAATAGTATTTCTTCTTAAACAGGCCAAGATTACTATTTCATTGGTCTAAAAGAAATCCCAATATCATTTTCCCAGAAACTGGCTTCAACTATACAGAATATAAAGAATTATGGTGGAACTTCATCCAACAAGAAGAATTTGTTACTTTAGTAAAATTTGGAAATGTTAACACTGCAACATCAGGTAGACCACCTCTTTGGTTAGCAGAATGGTGGAGAGATTTTGGGCTAAATAAAGGAGCAATTGATCCAGGCATCCTAAATTCCATCTCTCCGCTACAGTTGGTATAGAATATTTTTCAGAATGGACCAAATGATGGAGAATTATTATGTTCATTTATTCTAAATCATTAACAATGGGTTGTCAAAACAAAAACTATCATAGAAATCTTGAATGGTCATCCTTTCATAGCACGAAAGGTATATACTAAGTGTTGGGATACTCTAAATTATCTCGAGAGATTTATAGGACATATTGAAAATGATTAATAAAGCCATCAAGAATTTATGTCATACTGGTTGACACAATCACTAGTCGGTTTCCGTGGGTTGACGTTACCAACCTCCACAGTGTAATCACATGAATTCACGTCTAAATGGCCGACAGTGGTGCCATTCGGGTTTAGTGGATTACCGTAATTAACATCCACTGTGTAATTATTGTCCTCTTGCAATAATGAGCATCTTGGAAACTCGGAGCACTTCTCCGACTTTTGGCTTGGTTTGACCCACATTTCCGAGATTCTCTCTTTTACATTATGTTTTGTCTGTCCTATGATCAGGGAATCTTGCACAACTACCCCGTCAGACTTACTGTTCCATCCACTTTCGGTTGATATGAAATAAAGCTCATGATTTGGTCGAAGATTCTTGCACGAATACATCCTCCAAATCCATAAAGTAAAATCTAGTGGACGACATGTAGGTCCAATTGTCTATTCGAGTCTTTTCTTCATCATGACTCTTTCTTCACAAATTTGTATAAAGAAAGGATGAGAGCTCATTCTCGGGGAGTCGAGTTTGAGAGTTCAAGAGTTAGTCAGTGGGTCCGAGTCTCTAAGCTTCCCTTCTGTCTGAAGCTTCGTGTCTTTCTTTGAGTTTGTAATTAATTTGTGTGAGCGAATAAGAGCACTTGCTCTTGCTGTGTGCATCCTGCACAAATATTGTAATGCCCTGGCGATTATGCTCTGATTTTAATACAAAAGTCTTCCGCATATATGTGTTCAACTCTGAAGTTTTACTCATTGTCTTTGTAACATGCGCTTGTTATGATTTTGCTTATTTGCCTGTATTTGCACTCGATGTTCCTTGGTACTGTCTGATGAAGTTCACTCATCCAGAGATAAGGTCCACTGGTAGTCTGGTATAAAGCATCTGCCGAGCACTGGTAGTAAGTCTCGCAAAAGCAAGGAGGCCGCTATAGGGCAGTTGTAGGTGCAGAGATTCGCTGAAAACCGGCTATAGGGTTCACATAAGACCGCAAAAGCTTGGTGGAGTCCAGTTGGTGGGGTTCACAAGTCGGACAGAGTAAAGAGGTTAACCCGACGATATTGCTTCTGTCGAGAGTAGCAGAAACCAGAAGACCAGATGGCAAGAGGAGACAACGCATGAGACAAGAGTCTAATAAGTCAAGATTCATATCTCTGACAGAGGAGGCCTCTGACAAGTTGTTCGAGAAGATCAGCTAACAAATGGTATCAGAGCCATACGACATCATTTCTCCCCGGGTATTATATCAGACTCTTCAATCTAATAAAGCTATTCGCTCTGTTTTAATGTTTGTGTGATTTATTTCATGTGTATAAAAAGAATCCAGTGCCATATCAAGAGTCTCGGGCCCTTTAGAGGCAGGGTTTCCACTCTTGCGACACACCTCTGAGGTCGTATCAGTAGTCTCGGGCTCTTTAAAGGCAAAGTTTCCACTACTGCAACCTCCTGACAGAGATTACTAGTTTCTACCTGAGCAGTCGGCTAGGAGCCTATCTAATCTTCTTTCGGGAAGACACAAGACTAAACACCCTGCTTTCCTGTGCAGAAATAGTAAAATCTACTACTATGGATTCTCGATCAATGTATTATAGAGATGTTAAAAATGCTGAAGATTAGAGTACTCTTGAACCTGATTATGTAAATAGCTTAGAATCTATGTTTGCATTCAATAGATCCCAAAGCATAAATCATGCTAGTATAGAAGAAGTTGAGACTCAACGTCAAGTAGCATGGAAATTACCCCCCATTTCTCCCAGCCATGTGTACCAAGATCTGAATATGTTTCACCTTAAGGGTGTAACAAGGGTAATTGTAAAAGAGTCAGTAAGCAGAATACAAAAAAATAGTGATGTCAGTCAAACAATTCCACTAATAAATGCTAAAGAAATCCAGAATGAAGCCAAGAAGCATGGGACAAACTATCTTCATTTTGGATGTATCAGAATCGGAATCAGCCCACTGGTGCATAAAGGGATAGATTCATATGTTCTATGCACAGTAAGGGATATGTCCCATAACAAATTCATTGATTCCCTAATTGGTGGAATAGTTGCCCCTCTTTCTAATGGACCTGTCTATTTTGACTGTTATCCAAATTTTTCTGCTTATACTTTTGATGAAAATATTGAAAACATTTTAAAACTCCAGATTCGAACTACTGGATTTGATATGTGTCCTACCAGGACAAATATATCTATTCAAATTAGGGGATGCTTTAGACATACTAATACCTTGTTTCCCGCCGTATTACACACCCCTAGCAAAGCATCTCAATCCAGTACTTTGGTGCTAACAGACCCCTTGAATCAAAAAATGGAACATCAATTGATAAAATGGGAAAATCTATCCTTTCCAACTGATTGGGTCATTGACACTCCCAGAGCACCTATTTCAAGATTTATCACCTCAGCCCAGATAAAAGAAACTGCAAATTCTGTAGAGATTTCCTTTCCTCAGAGGAACCTCTCTAAACAAGCCTCTCTTACAAATAACTATCAAAATCCCTCATCATCTATTTCATCCTTCTGCTTACACGCCTCACTCCAGTCTTTAGCTAAAAAAGTTGGCCAAGTTCCTTTTGCAGTAAGATGCTTTGACCGTGGAGAACTTATCACCCTGTCCACTCTTTCTGCATTCAAAGAAGAAGAAAGAGTCCAGTTTGAACATACAAATCATAATCCAAGAACAAATCTACCTCCACCTAACTCCACTGCCAAAGAACAATTCCCTCATCCTAAGTGTTCAGACATTCCTTTTCCGCACGATCCTCATATTTTGGTTATCCATACCAACCCTTGTATAGAAATAAATCTCAAAAGACAAGCCTATCTTCCTCATGACATAAGGAAACCCTTGTCTTCAGAAATCCAAAAATTTCTCTCCTTAATGAAAGGATGCAAAAAAGACATAGTCAAAGATGAATGGATGAAAGAAATGCTCAATTGGGATTTATTCACACATCCAAAAGCTGAAGTATTTGCCAAGAAAACTTCAAATGAAGAAAAAGTCAGATTAGCTTTGCAATGGAAGCAGTTCATGAACTTTGAAGAATGTTTCTTTCCTTTTATGAATGGAATTCCTTTAATGAAAAGCCTAAAGGACTTTATTCTAAGATCCTAATTCCACAAAAGACAACCCTTATCTGTTGTCTCATTCAAACACTCTCTGTATCAGAAGTTGGAAGAGAAATCAACAGACTAAAAAAAACTATCAAAGCTCAAAAGGATCATTCTGAACAAAGGGAGGACCATAAAGAACAGATTCTCCAAGTAGAACATCAGAAATACCATGTTTTGATTGATCTAAAAATAGAAGGAATACCTTTCAAATTAAAAACATTGATAGATACAGGATCAGACTTGAATATGCTACACAAAGACATTACTCCTGTATCTTTATGGCAAAAGACTCAAGCCTTAGTTGTTGGATTGGGAAATATCCCAAATGAAATCTCTTTTCAAATATCGAAAGCAGTTCTTTGCTTCCAAGACCATTGTCTAAAGTTGAAATTTCTCTTAGCAGACATCCCTATTGCCTGTATCCTCGTCACCCCTTTTCTTGCAGCAGTATGTCCGCATGGCTCCATGATGGTAACTCAAGACAAACCAAGGTACTTCATCAGCATCCCTTCTCAAAAGGGAAAAGTTTTTGTAAAACTCCCTTTTGTTTCTACTCCAAGGACTTCAGATATGGTCCAGTTGATTAAAAGGAAAAGTCTAAAAATAGAAGAACTAAAAGACTTCCAATTAGGGGTAAAAATAAAGGATCGGCTAAGAAAAGAGCTAATATAGACGAGAATTTCTCTGCTAAAGAAGGAATTTATTGATACAGTCTGCTCAGAAAACCCTACAGCCTTTTGGAAACAAAAGAAACATGAGGTATCCCTTCCTTATAAAGAAGATTATCAAGGGAAACCTTGTAGGAGTAGGGCCATTCTCATGAATGCAGAATATCAAAAATTATGTGCAGAAGAAATAAAGGGTTTACTCAATAAGGAACTAATCAGGGAATCCACTAGTCCATGGAACTGTTATGGTTTTTATGTTAATAAACATTCTGAACAGATAAGGGGCATTCCTCGATTAGTTGTAAACTACAAGCCCTTGAATAAAGTTCTTGTTGATGACACATATCCAATCCCAAATAAAAGAAGTCTCGTGACCAGGATTGCAGGAGAAAAAATATTTTCAAAATTCGATCTTAAATCAACAAAGATTTGATTTATGCAAAGTATTGGCTTCCTAGTCACTGTTCTGCTATTGGACTAGAAAATGTAAACACTGCTTTAAACTTTGAGATTCCTAAAGGTATTTTGTTATTTGATGAATATGCCTTAGAAATGAAATATTTAATCACTGAGTTGCCAGTAGACTGTATACTCGGCACACCATTTCTGTCTGCAGTAGAACCTCATGGTTCTTATATAAGTTCTACAGGAGAACCAGGGTATTTTATCACCCTACCAAGCATTGAAGGCTACCCTCCCAAAAGAATAGAACTGCCATTTATCTCACAATATCATGCTCATATTGCCTACTGCTCAAAAGGTATGGTAATCATAAATACTTGGGATGACCATAGAAATGGTCCAGCTACTCACTATCTGGACGACCATACCCCATGGGAAGTCTATAAAGAAAATTGGATACCAGAGTGGCAACTAAGATCTTCATAAGGAATTGAATTTGGATTGCCAGGATTCTCAAGGAATACCAGTGTTCATGTGATCCCTCCCCAACACATAATTGGAAGAATGCATCATGCATCAACAATTGCTTCCAGACAAAAGTTGGTTGAAATGGGTGATCTCAACAAAATCAAATCTGCTAATAGAGAGTGGTTCTGTCAAAACACCCAAACATGGCAAGAAACTCCGGTCTGGAATTTCTTTCAAATTAATAGAATGAGAACTCTGCAATCTTGGCCAAATCAGGATCCAGAAGAAAGATTGTTCAACATAAATTATTCACAATACAAAGCAATGTGGTACAATGTCTGCCTCTGGACAGACAGGTACAGATACTATTACTGCATGATCAAATTTTTTGTATTATTCATTACTTTTCCTGAACCTGATTGGTTAGCAGACTGGTGGCAAAAATTCTCGTCTGTATTAGCTCTTTTCTTAGCTGATCCTTTATTTTTACCCCTAATTGGAAGTCTTTTAGTTCTTCTATTTTTAGACTTTTACTTTTAATCAACTGGACCATATCTAAAGTCCTTGGGGTAGAAACAAAAGGGAGTTTTACAACAACTTTTCCCTTTTGAGAAGGGATGCTGATGAAGTACCCTGGTTTGTCTTGAGTTACCATCGTGGAGCCATGCGGAGATACTGCTGCAAGAAAAGGGGTGCCGAGGATACAGGCAATAGGGATGTCTGCTAAGAGAAATTTCAACTTTAGACAATGGTCTTGAAAGCAAAGAACTAAAGCTTGAGTCTTTTGCCATAAACATATAGGAATAATGTCTTTGTGTAGCATATTCAAGTCTGATCCTGTATCTATCAATGTTTTTAATTTGAAAGGTATTCCTTGTATTTTTAGATCAATCAGAACATGGTATTTTTTATGTTCTACTTGGAGAATCTGTTCTTTATGGTCCTCCCTTTATTCGGAACGATCCTTTTGAGCTTTGATAGTTTTCTTTAGTCTGTTGATTTCTCTTCCAACTTCTGATACAGAGAGTGTTTGAACGGGACAACAGATAGGGGTTTCCTTTTGTGGAATTAGGATCTTAGAATAAAGTCTTTTAGGCTTTTCATTAAAGGAATTCCATTCATAAAAGGAAATAAACAATTCTTCAAAGTTCATGAACTGCTTCCATTGCAAAGCTAATCTGACTTTTTCTTCATTTGAAGTTTTCTTGGCAAAGACTTTTAGCTTTTGGATGTGTGAATAAATCCCAATTGAGCATTTCTTTCATCCATTCATCTTTGACTATGTCTTTTTTGCATCCTTTCATTAAGAAGAGAAATTTTTGGATTTCTGGAGACGAGGGTTTCCTTATGTCATCAGGAAGATAGGCTTGTCTTCTGAGATTTATTTCTGTACAGGGGTTGGTATGGATAACCAAAATATGTGGATCGTGCAGAAAAGGAATGTCTGAACACTGAGGATGAGAGCATTGTTCTTTGGCAGTGGAGTTAGGTGGAGGTAGATTTGTTCTTGGATTATGATTTGTATGTTCAAACTGGACTCTTTATTCTTCTTTGAATGCAAAAAGAGTGGACAGGGTAATAAGTTCTCCACAGTGAAAGCGTCTTACTGCAAAAGGAACTTGGCCAACTTTATTAGCTAAAGACTGGAGTGAGGCGTGTAACCAGAAGGATGAAATAGATGATGAGGGATTTTGATAGTTCTTTGTAAGAGAGGCTTGTTTAGAGAGGTTCCTCTAAGGAAAGGAAATCTCTGCAGAATTTGCAGTTTCTTTTATCTGGGCTGAGGTGATAGATCTTGAAATAGGTGCTCTGGGAGTGTCAATGACCCAATCAGTTGGAAAGGATAGATTTTCCCATTTTATCAATTGATGTTCCATTTTTTGATTCAAGGGGTCTGTTAGCACCAAAGTACTGGATTGAGATGCTTTGCTAGGGGTGTGTAATACGACAGGAAACAAGGTATTAGTATGTCTAAAGCATCCCCTAATTTGAACAGATATATTTGTCCTAGTAGGACACATATCAAATCCAGTAGTTCGAATCTGGAATTTTAAAATGTTTTCAATATTTTCATCAAAAGTATAAGCAAAAAAATTTGGATAACAGTCAAAATAGACAAGTCCATTAGAAAGAGGGACAACTATTCCACCAATTAGGGAATCAGTGAATTTGTTATGGGTCATATCCCTTACTGTGCATAGAACATATGAATCTATCCCTTTATGCACCAGTGGGCTGATTCCGATTCTGATACATCCAAAATGAAGAATTAAGTGTTGGTTGTGGATAAAGATTCCCCAGTCTAGTCGAGGAAGAAACGCCCTCTGCGGATAGAATCTTTTACGATGCCTTTTTTGGAGTGTGAGGACCCTCCTCTTCCGGCTTGACAGACAAAGGCTCTGCCTCCCCATTCGAACCAGCGTCCGCAACATTAAAAAATCTGATAGAGGGTGCTAAGAGGAGGCTAAAAGGCTAAAACCCTGTCTCTTAAGGGAAGTCCGTCCGCCGAATGAAGAGAATTTCTCCTTGGATATTGATCTGTCTCAATTTTGGATTATAAAAGAAAATGCAGTTACAAATCCTACCTCGAGCAGTGTTGGGGGTGGGGAGACAAGAAAGCAGCGAAAAGAGATGGACAAAAGGCAGAAGCCGGAAAGATGCTGCAATCACAGAAAAGCACAGCATTGAACAGAGGATGTACAGTGTAAACCCTTGCTGCCAATGGCACAATGTGAGAATATTGTATACCCTTGCTGCCAATGGCACAATGTTAGAATATTGTATATTTCTTTGTAACGAAACTCTATAATTCATTCTTTTCTCCATTAATATAGTCCTTGAGTTTTTTTATCCGAACAGGGCTGTCTCCAGTGTAATCCTTTGCTTAGTTTATGGTGTACATTCATATAGTTTGCTGTTCCCTTTTGACTGTTCACGCACATTAATTTTTCACCCTGTAGCAAAGTTGTTTGTTCAGATATTGTCAGTTGTGGGAGATTTTAATGGCACATTATTTTTCCACGAAAACACACCGTTTTGCCTACAGTTATTCTCTTTAACATTAATGGAAATAGCATTCAGTCTGCGGCAATGTGTTGATTTCTAAAATCTGTTAAAACCATCCGAGAATTTTTTTTTTCTCGGTAGTTAAAACAGATAGTTTTGGTATCAAAGCAATTGCATGTGGAAGTTGAAAGCCCGAAACAGAGATCCATGACCCACAGGTCAGAGGTTAAAACAGATAATTTTGGTATCAAAGCATTTGCATCCTGGAAGTGCAAAGCCCAGAACAGAGATCCATGACCCACAGGTCAGTGGTTAAAATATATAATTTCGGTATCAAAACATTTGCATCATCGAAATGTAAAGCCCAGAACAGAGATCCATAAACCACAGGTCGGATGACCATGTGAAAATAACTGTAAAGAAGGGAGAAACCTTAACTCAGCAGTATTTGTCAGAGTTTCTCTGGCAGCGTTGGACGGGGAGACAAGAGGAAATAAAGGCAGAAGTCGGAAAGATATGCAGTCACAGCAAGACAGAGTTCTGAACATAGGATATACATTGTAAACCCTTGCTGCAAACATTATGGTGCAAAAAGACTATTTCTTTGTAAATGATTCTTCTCCCATTAGTATAGTCCTGGAGTTTTTAACCACCAAAGGGTTTTCTCCATTTCTAATCCTGTGCTTAATTTATACTGTGGATTTATTTATTTTTGTGTTACATTTTTACTGCTCATGCAGAGTTTTTGTTACTGTTTTAGTAGAGTTGTTTCCTCAGATATTGCTGGTTGTAGTGGCTTTTAATGGCACAGATAAAAGTCACAGTATTTTTCCAAGAAAACACCGGTTTGCCTACAATTATCCTATTATAAATGGAGATAGCATTCAGATCGTGGCAATGTCTTGATTTCTAAAATTTATTAAAACCATTTGAGACAATTTTCTTCTCAATGGTTAAAACAGATAATTTTGGTATCAAAGCATTTGCACCCTGGAAATGCAAAGCTCGGATCAGAGATCCATAACCCAGAGGTAAGAAGGAAGAAACCTTAACTCACATGTATTAATCAGAGTTTCTCTGGTGGCAATGGGGGGAGAGACGAGGAAACAGCGAGAAGGAGATAGAGAAAAGGCAAAAGCCAGAAAGATGCTGCAGTCACAGCAAGATGCAGCAGTGAACAGAGGATGTACATTTTAAACCCTTGACACCAACATTAAGGTGCAAGAAGACTGTTCTGTAAACCATTTTTCTCTCCATTAATATAGTCCTCATTCTTCTCTCCCTTAATATCGTTCAGGAGTTTTATCCACATAAGGGTTTTCTCCACTTATACAAAGGAAAATACATCGTTTTGCGTACAGTTATTCTATTTAGTACATATTGAAATAGCATTCAGTTTGGGCAATGTCTTGATTTCTAAAATGTGTTAAAGCCATGGATAATTTCTTTTTCCTGGCTGGTTAGAAATTATTATTACCGTACAGGGAGAAAAAATTGAAGCCCTTGCCAATATGGTTAAGAATCAAGGTCTCATTTACACTGGCAGCAGTACTAAAAGAAAAAATTGAAGCCCTTGACAATATGGTGAATTATCAAGGTCTCATTTACACTGGCAGCAGTAAAAGCATCAGAGCGTTGGTGACCTGAAAAGAGCAATTTCCAGAGCTGTGGGAGTGATGTTCTGAACTTGTCAACCACATCCACAAGAAAAAATAAAATTGAAAGATCCACTGAACTATATGTAAAGAATTGCAGCAGATACTGGAACAATTGTTATATCATCATGGTATTAGTGACTGGGTGTATTTTCAAAACTGTTTCCCAGCTCAAGTTACCAGAGGCGAGATTGAAGTGAAATCTTATGGCCATGGCAATCCCACTCAGCAAAATCTAATATGAAGATGAATGATGTTTCTTTGGCAGTTTGAGAGAAAAAATCGGAATAAGAATGTTTTCCAGAACTTTAAAAGACGAGAACACTATTCTTGGGGTATTTTAGACTTCGAAATGATGATGAATCCAAGGGGTTTGTGGTACATCAAATGATGTGGGATTCCGAACCAGATTGAGAAGTATGTCTGTCTTTACATTAATTTGTAATTTAATTTATACTTAAAAAAAAATGTAAACTGAAAACCTGAAATAAAAAATTACCATTGTATCATTGACCACATATACAGTATTTTGGATTACGAGTGGTAACCCTTTTTTTTCTTTTTCTATTTATTATTTTTGTAAAATATTTTCCCACAACTGGATTGGATTATAAGTCATCAGATTTGAAAGCAATTCAAATCCAATGACTTCAATCAATCTGCCACAACATCAACATTCAATGCTGCTGTAACAAAGTAAAGCTGCGTAACAGACTAGATATTGCTTGCCTCCCTGCAAGTGCCTTGTACCCACTCTGAACAAAGAGCCTTATACAAAGGAAAATATAAACCCCTCACCCCCTCAAAAACAAAAACAAAAACTGATCTCGGTATAGTTATAACCCCGCCCAAAAAAGCTGATCTCCGTATGTTTACAAAACTTTTGATATGTTGGCTGTAATTCGCAGCCTACAGCCTCATCTTTCCCGTATTAAGTCTATCCCAGAGGTAGTAGGATAGATCTTTTCAGGGCAGCAGGTATTGCAGGAAGAAGGAATGATTTTGGCCAACGCTGTTCCCATCTTTTTAAGGGCATTGGGCGATGCCAGAATTGATGCTACTACAGCAGCAAATATCTGTCTTTTTATGTTCCCCCGCTTCGGCGGAAGCCTCACCATCCTTTCTCGGGGGCTGTCAGTGATAGGCTCTGCTATGAGTACATAATAATTTCCAATTTGTTCATACTCCATTATCCGGATTCGGAATTTGCCTTCACCGAAACTCTAATGAAGCACCAACAGAGAAGTAGTCGGTGATACAAATGCCTGCGGAAGCCTTTTATAGGGGCTCGAATTTTCATTTTCATTTTCTGGAAGGAGAAAAAATATCGAAAAGCAACAAACCAAACCAATTTGCTCTCCAGTTTTGATTGTGTGTAATGGGAACAGGAGAGTGTCGCAATTGGGTTGTTTTTTATCTTGATGTTTTGTTCAAATTCAAATATTTGAAAGACCAGTTTACGAGGCGAGAAAGTGGGTACGCGGTTTAGTGTGGGGCCAACACGTAGAGCTACGCAGAAAGGACACGCATTAAGTCAGATTAATCACGTTTGGCCATACCATAATAGCCCAGTAGAATACCGGGCATCCAAACCGTTGGCGTGGTTTTTACTTGAGTCCGGTTTCATATCAATAATGTGAACATTCTGTTATTGGACTAAGTGAATAAGTGGTGAAGGTCAATAATGGAATCTGTAATCTTGTCGTAATTTTATCATCTTCAAATTAATTGTAATTTAAAGTGTTTAAGAGGGTAATGTGGGTAGTTTATAATGATTTAATTTGTTTATTTAAATTTTTTTGTAATTTTATAAGATATATAAAACAATAAATTTGGACAAATTTAATTTGCTTGGCTGTGAATTTTTTTCCTTTCCATTTTTTAAAAGGAAATTTTGTCGCATTTTATTTTATTTCATTGACATTCTTTGAACATGAAACTTTTCATTTCATTATTTAATATTTAATTTTCACAACATTTTATTCTATTTGATTGACAAAAACTTTATTATTTAATTTTGACAATATTATGATGATTCATATTATTGAAATTTGAAAAAATGGAAACTTTTCACTTGAGGATTTAATTTTGACCATATTGAAATACTTTATATTATTAAAATTTAAAAAAACAAATGACTTAAAAAAAAAATTTCACAATCAAAGAGATCTTATACACCAATTTGGTGTGGCTTGGCTGTGACTTTAAAAATAGATTATTATTATTATTGAAAGGGAAGTGGAATTCTTCAATTCTCAAGGAGATTCTTTTATTAAAATGTATGATCCATTTCTTAATGGAGCATTCCATGGAACAATAAACCAACTCGAGTCCCTCCAAATGCTTAACGATTCGATCATTTCGAATCTTTTGGATTTTGTAGAGTATCTATGAAACACTATAAAAACTCAAGAGGGATTCTCAAATGATCAATATTTTGTAGAGATATCTATAAAAAAGTGTAAAGAGGGATTCTCAAATGATCAATTTGGGTATGGTTACCATATATTTCATCATTGGCTAACTTCAAATTCAATGGTTTCTATTCTAACAACAACATTAAATGCATTGTTGTAGGATGCATTGCAAAATACTAATGATAAACGTTCATAGAATTATTGGTGAGATCTCAATATTTTATTGTTTAAAGTGTATTTTTAAATGTATAAATAAATTCAAAACCATGAAAAACTCACGAGCATTTGAATTATACGAATTTAACAACTAAAATCTACAATTTCAACAATTTTTTATTGAATTTCAGAATTTTTTTATCAAAAACATATACCAAAAATAATAAAAAATCTGCAATTTAGGACAAAAATTTATCAAAACATATAAAATAATAACGAAGAACGAACTTTTAAACTAATGCTTTACTCCTAATATTTTGTACTTTTTATCGGTCTGGAAAGTATAGTGAATTTTTATTTGATTTAATATGATAATAATATGTAACGTGTAACATCTTTTCGTTTACTTGAAATCCATAGTCGTTTCCTTTTGGCCATGGTGTATGTTTTTTGGCATTTTCTGAAGTTTTCCGAAAATATATGCTATTATCACTGAGCTTTTTCAACATTATAATCTTCAAAACTAAACGTAGACAAATAGGATTCACACGTAGAAAATAGATCAGAGAGCTTTTTAAATATTCTAATGTTAAAAAATAAATTCGAAAAGTAAACAAATAGAATTTACAAATATAAAGTCGACAAAGAGAAAATCGAGCCTTTAAATATTATAGCATTCAAAACAGAATATATATACGTAGACAAAGAGTTGAAAGAGATGATTGGTGCAAAGAATAAATAGATAGAATCGACATTACGGAAGGAGTCAAGCTACCTTTAGGGTAAGCAGACAACCCATTGATATCGTGGTTAAAACATCACTAAAATCTTCTCTCCTATTCATTTATTTATTTATTTATTTTTTATTGTAATTTTGAAATTAAAATTTTATTAATTTATAATTGTAATTTAAAAAATAGGCTTTTAAATTAAATAAAATTATTAAAATTGTATTTTAAATAAAAAAATTTAATTTGTAAATTTTTGACTTGCCAAATTATAATAAAGATGGGTAATTATTATTTTTTAAACTTAAACATAAATTATATTAATTTAAAAGGTTGCAGCGGAAGTATGTAACAAGTTATATAGAGCTGTTCTTTTATTTATTAAGCAAAACAAGAATTTGCTTCCAAAGTTTAACAACCTTAATTGAAGAACTAGTAACCTAGTCTGTAAGATGCCTAAAAGACTTATATTCCAATTTTTTTTGTATGAGTATATTTATACAAATTGTTTGTATAATAGAAGACAAAAATAATACATAATTATAGTGAATTGTGGGCCTACTTTTTTGTCACCATTGGTTAGGATGTTGATGAATATCTTTCTTTCTACAGTCCAAATGTAATATCCCCAATCTTTAATGAGGAACATTACCATACTGAATAGACATACAAATACAATTTTTTGGTTAACTAATCTTGTAGCTTACCAACTACATGAATACATACAGATTTAATCATTTGTTGATACCATTAATTTAAAAGTTGTTAAAGCATACTAAACTAATATGAATGCAGCTAATAATTTTCTCACATCAACATATAATTCATTCTCATAAGAGAGTTAATGCACAACAATTAAATCTCATAATGGAACACAACAATTGACTCCAATTTTTAAAGTCAATAATGGAATCTGTAATCTTGTTGTAATTTTATCATCTTCAAATTGTAATTTAAAGTGTTTATGAGGATATTATGGGTAGTTTATAATGAATTAATTTGTTTATTTAAACCTTTTGTAATTGGAGAGGATTAATAACAGATAAATTTAGACAAATTTAATTTGTTTGACTGTGAATTTTTTTCAATTCTTTAAAAGGGAATTATGTTGCATTTTATTTTATTTGATTGAATGAAACTTTTCAATTTATTATTTAATTTTGACAATATTATTTGAATTTCATTGAAAAATTCTTTGAAACTTTTCGCTTCATTATTTAATTTTGAAAATATTATGATGATGCTTATTATTAAAATTTGAAAAATGCAAACTTTTCAATTGAGGATTTAATTTTGACCATATTATTAAAATTAAAAAAAACATATCGCTTAACAATTGTATAATTTTATTTTTTTTAAATTTTAACTATTTTAAATGAATAAGTTAGTGAAATTTGAAATAAATTAATTAATTAAAACAAAAATGTATTTTATTAAATTTTTTTTTTTTATTAAAATAATAGAATTTGTTTAATTATTAATTTGTTTTTTTAAGCAGCAAGGTGCGATCTTCGGCTTGTGATTTTGAAGGTTTTGAGAGATATTAAGTTTTGAAAATAATTGTTCAGCAAGGAGTGTTTTGTGACAATGTTCCACCTTAAAGAGCAGTTTTATTCATTAATTTATTGAGAGGTGTGTGGTCTCATTCATTAATTTATTGTGAAGAACAACATATCCAAAAGTAAAAGTAATGTACATTTAAAATGATAACCAAGGATTAAAAAAAAGAAAAGAACAAAGAAAGAAAAGTAGAGGAAGTTAAATATTGATGATGTAGCATTACATTTATTGCTGCTATTGTTGGGATGTAAAGTGTTGAATTCAAAATGGTTAGAGATTAAGATGACCACTATGTGGCTATGGTTAAGAAATATAGAGATCTTTTAGACAGTTCTTGCTCATCTTAGGATCTTTATTATAGATGGATCCATACCATGAAATGAGGATATTATTTAGAGAATGAATATTTGGATGAAATCTCTAGGCAATGGATCTTTTGTTGGAAATTTATTGAAAGGGGAGTGAAATATTTGGATGAAATCTCTAAGCAATGGATGTCCTACTGGAAATTTATTGAAAGGGGAGTGAAATTCTTTTACTGAAATGTATGATCCATTCCTTAATGAGACATTCCATGGAACAATAAACCAACTTGAGTCCCTCCAAATGTTTAATGATTAGATTATTTCGATTTTTTCAGATTTTGTAGAGGTATCTATGAAAAACTATAAAGAGGGATTCCCAAATGATCAATTTGGATATGGGTACCATATATCTCATCATTGGAAGGATGCATTTAATGTTGTTGTTGAAATATAAAACAATGAATTTGAATTAACTTCAAATTGATTGGTTTATATTTCAACAACAACATGAAATGCATTGTTGTACGGTGCATATTAATTATGGAGAAAATACACATGTATAATTATTGGTGAAATCTCAATATTTGATTGTTTAAAGTGTGTTTTTTAATATATAATTGGATTTAAAACCATGAAAAATTATGGAGCATTTGAATTATGCACAACTAAAATCTACAATTTCAACAAATTTTCATTGAGTTTCATACAAAAATTATCAAAACATATACAAAAATAATAAAAATCTACAATTTCAACCATTTTTAATTGAATTTGAAACCAAATTTATCAAAATATATACCAAAAATAATAAACAGTAACGAACTTTTAAATAACTCTTTACTCTTAATATTTTGTACCTTTTATCAGTCTGGAAAGTGCAGTGAATTTTTAATTTTTAATATTTTGTACCTTTACTCGTAATTATTTGATTTAATATGATAATTACGCCGAAAAGCGTACACCTATTGACCATGGACACATTTAATAGGTTTTTAGTGCTTAATCAATTTTGTATGGACAAGATTAAATATTGATGGAATATTCTTAATAGTCCCAATAAATCAATGGTTGTGATTCCAATCACTAACTTCCTCACTATTATAAAGACATCAATTTACATGTTTATTTTTTTACTTTTACTTAATCATATTTAAAATTTACTATGGTGGCTCGCTGATTGCCAAGTATGAGTGATTAGGGTTTCATTTTCTAGGCCAACCTAAACCTTTGGCCTTCACCAACCACGTTTTGGACAATAATGTTAAAAAATAAATTTGAAAAGTAAACAAATAGAATATATACTAGTACAACCACATAAGTGTGGCTAATCAACGTAGAAAGGTTGATAAGATGAAAAGAATCCTTAAAAGAATATATTAAATTTTATTATTGATTAACAAATAAAAGGTTGAGCTTCATTTATCTGGTGTTAATATTTTAATTTCTGTTAATTTCAAAGTAATTTTTAAATATGATTAGGTAAATGTAAAAAAGTAAACACATAAACGGATGTCTTTATAATAGCTAGGAAGTTAATGATTGAAATCACAGCCATTTATTTTGTGTGACTACTAAGAATATTCCAGCCATATTTAATCATGTCCATAAAAAACTTATTAAACATTAAACCCCTATTAAATCTGCCCATTATCAATAGATGTACGCCTTTCAGCATAAATATAAAATCGACAAGAAACAATCGAGCCTTTAAATATTTTAGCATTCAAAACAAAATAGATACGTAGACAAAGAGTCGAAAGAGATGATTGGTGCAAAGAATAAATAGATAGAATCGACATTACTGAAGGAGTCAAGCTACCTTTAAAGTAAGCAGACAACCCACTGATATCGTGGTTAAAACATCACTAAAATCTTCGCTCCTAGCGGTGGGTCTTTGGTACTTTCAGSTATGTTTTTTCTGATTTATTTTTTATTGTAATTTTATTAATTTATAATTGTAATTTAAAAGGTAGGTTTTTAAATAAAATAAAATGATTAAAATTGTATTTTAAATAAGAAAATTTAAGTTGTAAAATTTTTACTTGCCAAATTATAATAAATATAATAAAGATGGGTAAATTTTTTTTTTTTAAAACTTAATCCTAAATTGTATTAATTTAAATAAAGATGGGTAATTATTTTTTCTTAAAATTTAATCCTAATTGTATTAATTTAATTAATTTAAAAGGTTGCAAGGGAAGGATGTAACAAAGTATATAGAGTTGGTTTTTTATTTCTTTAGCAAAACAAGAATTTGTTGCCAAGGCTTAACAACCTCAATTGAAGAAATGGTAGCCTGGAAGATGCCCAAAAGAGCTACATTCCAAATTTTTTTTGCATTAGTATATTTGCACAAATTGCTTGCATAATAGAAGACAAAAACAATACATAATTATAGTGGATTGCGGGCCTACCTTCTTGTCACCATTGGTTGGGATGTTGATGAATGAAACATCCTCAAGCTCTAATGAGGAACATTACCATGGGGAACATAAAAGTAAAAACTTTCTGCTAACTAATCTTGTAGCTTACCAACTACAACAATACACAAAAATCTAATCATTTGTTGATACCGTTAATTTAAAAGTTGTTAAAGCATACAAAACTAACATGAATGCACCTAATAATTTTCTCACAACAACATATAATTCATTCTCATAAGAGAATTATTGCATGTAACAATTAAATCCCATAATGGAACACATAAAATAGATAAAATACTTATCTTTTTAAAGCATTTGTACAATCAACTGTTTGGGATGGATGTTCCAACAAACTATAGACATGTTGTTCTAGATATCAAGAGAAAAGTACCCTCGAGTTGGGGATAGGAATTGTTAGGGTCAAGAGAAAATCACCCCCGAGATGGGGATAGGAATTGTTAGGGACCTAAACCCTTAGTTTCTCATGTAGGTAGAATAATATATTTCCATGTAATAAAGGTTGATACTAGTTAATAAGACCTATTTAATAAATATCAACAAGTCAATGTAAGAAGACCTAATAGAAGCTTCTACTTCTAGAAAGATCTTCCTCTAGAATGTTCTTTAGAAGACAAAATTAGTATAAATAAGAGTAGAAGGTATGAGAGGGATTTGTCTTGAGAATTATTGTAATAGAGATCTGCTCTCCTGGAGGTTGCCCCCTTGAAGAGGCACGTGAACATTGTTTCCTATCAATAAAGGTATTATTTTGGTGTTGTGGTTCCATATATTATGTTGTTCCACTGCTATATTTATGTTCTTCATTGTTATTCCATTGGTATTCATTGCAATATTGTTGTTTTCTGCTATTATAATAGATCTGGTGCCTAACAAGTGGTATTAGAGCACTTCCCTTGGCCAGATTTGTGGGCTAATTTTTTTTCTAGGGTAGAGACGTGTTCCAACGTCTTTAAGCTACAAAGATTTGTCGTTCAACACATAAATCTATGGCTAGGGAAGCATACACGTAGGAAATACAAGCGATACTTAAGAACACATCTGTTGGCCACCCTTGTAACCCGTGTTGGTACCCCTTTGAGTGGTAGCACATCAGACAACACCTATAAACAGACTTGTGCTTCCACGTACCTCTGGTATATCAGGAGACCCCCTTGCTATCCTGAAACCATCCATAGATCAACCAATTGGCCGCCTGAATACGATAGTGCCACTGAGAACAACACTCGAGAAGATACTCTGTAGTACCTAGGTAGACAGG
Source organism: Picea mariana (assembly GCA_032191745.1). Classification (NCBI taxonomy): domain Eukaryota; kingdom Viridiplantae; phylum Streptophyta; class Pinopsida; order Pinales; family Pinaceae; genus Picea; species Picea mariana. The sequence goes on along the minus strand of JASDQU010240438.1, from coordinate 172,554 downwards.
TAGTACGACTAAGGATACGGTATAGCCTCCTTAATTAGTGCCCTGAGATATTGGTTCGAGTACTACTGTTGGACCCTACACGTATATCAGAGAGCTATAACACAGGGAAAACCCTTGTTTGTAGGCACCCTCAAAACTCTAACCCTTGGGAAAGAAACCAAACAGAAAATGAATGGAGAAGATATATTTTCGTGCAACCTTTCATCTAACATCCAAGTTGCAAAATTTACAAACAAAAAAGGAACAAAGAAGATCTATTGCACTGCAACCTTTCCTCTTGCATTCGGGTTGTGAAAATTACTATCCATTTATTTCATTTTTCTGTTAAGAATTTGGGCATTTCAATACTATGGTATTATTCAAATCTGCATAAAACCGTAGCGAAGTAAAAAAAAAAAATAAAGGAAAAAAGGAGCAAAAAAAAAAATGGGACCTGTCAGTACCCTTATTTGATACATACCTCATTGGATCCCCCTTTTTGTCTGGATCATTTTGAAACATCATTTTTAACATTTTTTTTAACCCGTCGGACTCTTTTCTTAGACCTATCTCATTGGATTCCCCTTTTCACACCAATATTTGTGATACATATCATTTTTAACCTTGTTTTTTACCTTCCTGCACCCTTATTTGACACGTATCTCATTGCATTCCTCTTCTCACACTAAACACATTCATATACATCATTTTTTACTCTTTTTTCCATGGTCCCACTTTCCCTCTTTCGTTCCCCTCCACGCATGGCCAACACTCACAACCAAGAATTCCTTCACCTGGAAGATGAATCGAAACAACACAAGGTAGAAATCTAAAGAATGATCTCTGAAATTGCTTCCAATAATTTTCGCTTGTACACTTTTGAGGCCAAAGTTACCGACGAATTGGCAGAGGTTAAGGGTGAATTGTCCTCCCTCATCGAGTGGTTGAAACAATCCCTTAGCTCTCCCTCTCTTGAACAACCTTCCCATTCTGAAGGTGAGAACTCTTCCCATCATATGGCCCTTCATTCCAATTCCCTTCCTTCTTGTAACGTCCCCAGCTACCAATAGGCCGAGAAACGTCACTTCCTGGACGTCTCTCCTCGCTCTGATACCATTTTTTAACATCCCCAACTACCAACAGGTCGGGCAACGTCACTTCCTGGATGTATTTCCTCACTCTAATACCTTTAGTAGCACCCTCGGCTGCCCAGGCCGGGCCATGCTACTCCAAATAATGCTCTGATACAATATATATTTATATGCATATCTATCTAATGCAAATTAACAGCTATAATATTCTGTTCATTCCATTATTCATGCGGAAATAACATTAAAACATACAAGCATTATACATAGACAATTCTAACTACATTATAGCTTGATTCCAAGATACACAACATACAAAGAACAAAGATTTGGTATTTATCTTTTAATAGATGACCACCAATTGTGTGCAGACCTCCCACGAACCTCCCAGCCTTAGACCACATTTCTCATCACACTCAACAGTGGGTCACCCCTGAGTTGGGACTAAACTCCACCGAGAAATGGATTCCTAGGCTTGTTAAGGACAACAAGAAGGTCACATAGATCAACCAGAAGGATTTTCTCCCAGGATCTAGCTCATACTAATAGCCTACAACCTCTAATTACCCACATGCCAGTCCCACCCTAGGAAGTGTGCCCATTCTCTACTCAACATTCCTTCGGCTGCCCCACTTCCCTTCCAGAGCTTCAACAACATGCCAGACATGAATTCTCAGAGCACTATAGCTGTCGTTGGGCTCCCTCTAGAAAAATCGCTTCCCCAACAACTTCTCTCACTTGGAGAGAGCTGCTTACAAGCCTGACAACCTACTTATTCAGTCCAACTCCTAAGTCAATTCCAGTAAGGGGGATGACAACATCAAAGATCGATATAAAATAGATGAAGGTAGCAAGCCACACTCAGTCAAGGAACTGCGTTGACAACAACAACATATCGTTAAGGCATGTTACAGGATCAGAAAAAGTACAGGTGCGTTATGCTTCACAAGAAAGGTACGTGGTAGTGTTGACGGGCGAAAATGAATGCTCGCCAACTGGAAGAGTAGATCCGGTCCAGGGTTGTCTAAATAACCCAAGCCGTTTGGGATGATCCACCCTGATGGGTTTAGCGGCTCCGTTGGCCAATCTAAGTCCTAGGAAAACAAAAGAAAACTACACTAAGGAACTAATCTAAACGAAAACAACAATAAAAGCAAACTATAAACAAATCTGAAATATCTATATATAGCCTACTGTCTAATAATATACAATAATAATCCTATGAAATCAAATGTTCAATTATCAACAGAATTAAAACTTAATCACAAATGTATACTATTTACAGATTACAGATTTAAATGAAAACCTGCAAAACTCATTTGTAAACTGTCCCAAGACAACAAAGCTATTGTTTTTTGATTTTTTATAATTTTATGAGAAAGAAATTAAACAAAAAAAACTATCTAAGCTAAGCAACTAAAATAATAACTCTAACTATAAATCTGAACTATATATATATATATCTATCTAAACTACTTAAATAACACTAATAAATTAATTATTAATTAACAAATAGCAAACTGCCTTGAAGTAACGCTTCAGGTTTGTCCTGTATGCAATAGTTGATTTAGCTGTTCGGTGGGAGGAAATCCGCACCAGATTCTCCACAAGCTTCTTGTAAACAGGAAGCAGCTGTGCTCTTCAAATATAAATGACAGGACAAACAAGACATAAAAAATTACAGCAATCTTATAATTTACAAATCATCACATTAGATAAATCTGTTTGCAAAGATTTGTATAAAATGATTCATTTAACGAAGAAGATAAATCTTTAGTTCATTAAATTGAAGCAAGGTAATTGTTGTACTTTAAAATAAGAGAAATCAGATATGGATGACACATAAACCAAATCACATCAACCTGCAACGAATTATGATAGCTAAAGTAGTCGATAATTAATTGCAAACTGATATGAAGAAAACGTGAAATAAAAGTTTGATATATTGAAAGCTAAAGTTGTTACAAGACATCAACTTTTCATCCCAGTCTGTATTATTATAAATCCATAGTCTGGTTCTCCCAACAGTGATGATGATGGGTCAATTACAAAAAATAACAAGTATTTAAGGATCACAGGGTAAAACATCCCTGTGGGAATTATCAAAAACAATTTACAAAAAATCTGGGGATAATATCCCAAGTCTCTATTTCTGACTCAAGCTAACAACCTATAACAAAACTATATCACAAAAGTATCTCCTAAACTGCCACATCATGCCCAATTGATCATTGAAATTCATATGCACCTGAAAGTGGACAAGAATAGACAAGTTTAGAGGATATTTTATTGATAAAATTAACAAAAATCTTAAATTTTAAGACTAGCTACAGAATCTTGCGATTCTGTAGTTGGTCTAATTTCAAAACAGAATCGTTTTAAATCAATGAAATGCTAACATAAATATATTGAAATCTTTAATTGATAATTGAAAACAAAACAAATCATTTAAACCACAACTTCTATGCTAATCGATAGCAAATGAAATCTTGTTTGAATCTATTTCAATTGCAACAGAATATGTACGATCTGTCACACAACTCTTATTTCTAATTTGGAGCAGACAGAATCATTTTAAACAATTCGAAACCAATGAAATTATTTTCATAAATCAATTCCAATCGACACAAACTGTAACCGATCAAGTAAGTTTCTCATGCAATAATTTATGTCGACTCAGCACTTAACAAAATCATTGTCGAATCAAAACGAAACTAACAGGATCATCATTTTTTTTTTTAATTTAAAACTAATAGAACTACATCAAACCAATCTTCAACGCATATGCAAAAATCATGCTAATCAAGGGCATACAACATTGTTTCGGCATCAAACTATAAGAAATAAATCGAAGTAATTCAAGGCCGACACAATGTAAAATCATATCAATCAAAACATAGCTGTGTTCGTTTTTAACAAACAAATCTTTCGTATAGATTGAATGTAATCATAATCCGAACGAGAATATTTATTCAAAACGAAACAGACTCATTTATTCGGACAGAACTAAATGAAAGCAAACCCAATTGATTATATTAATTCAAATGTACAGAATGGTTTCAAAGCAAACCAAACAGAATAAAAAACAACTCAATCGCTTAAATTAATCTGAGCACCATAAAATCGCATAACCAAATCATAGATGTGTCTGAGTTTAGCAAACAAATCTCCTGTACATGATTCGTAACGAAATCATTTTGGTAAAACGAAAATAACAGGATCATTTTGAATCTATTAAAACGAATAGAGCTAACTGAAAACAACTCCAATCGGTTACATTAATTCAAGCAAACTCATAAAGAAAAATTGATGTCGAAATAAATACCTGGGTAGTAAGCAAACAACTCGGTCATGATAATTTTGAATTGACAAAGGCCATTGCTGCTTCGACATTCCTGAAGACAATTGAACCGGTGGTTTTTTGTTTCTTTTCGTTGTCTTGTAGCTGGTCGTTCTCCTTCGACATCATTGTCACCCGTTCCTCTAACGATTTTATCTTAGATTGCAACAGGGGAACGTCGGTGTAATAACGTTCAAGCCAGGAATTACATTGGGTACATGGTGATTGATCGGGCTTTAGCACCATAGGCAAGGGTTTGTTCAATTTACGAGGGGTTTCATTGTGAAGCTTGATTCTCGGGTAGTTTGGGTCGTTTTTGAGGCACGGAGGTAAGTTAGAGACATAGTCATAGGGTTCCATGGAGCATAGGCCATGAGAATAGGGGTATTCCTCGGCTAGGAAACATTCAATTTCAGAGTCCGAGTCCTCGCTCAACACTATTGGCTTCTGGTCAACGATTTGCTTGGGTTTGTTCCTAGCACATCTCGATATCCATCGAGCGTTTTTCTTCCCCTTACTATTGACAGCAGTGTCACCTTTGCCTTTCTTCCTCGCAGGCTTCTTGACGGCCTTAGTATTTTATTTAGCACACGGGTCGGCCATGGTATCGGGTAGGTCCATGTTGGGGCAATCCGAGGGTTTGACAGGGGGTAGAAGGATATGAAGTGGCACTGCTGGTCCAACCAATGTTTTAGTAACCACAACCTTGTCCACTTGGACAGAATTGGGAGTGGCAAAGCCATTCCTAGATAGGAAGGCTTGCCAAAAATCACCGCTAAGGCTTAAATGGTAGATGATAATAAGTTTGATCAAGCAGTGATGAAAGAGGCTGCTATCAGCCCTCTCACGCTTGAATCTTTTGGACATCTTGTAAAGACTACGCAAGAGATAATGTGGCATATCCAAGGGGAGCCTATAAAATTCATCAATAACCAGAGGTGATAGAGAAATACCAAGCCATACTGACCTTCGCAAGTCACAAACTGTTTAACAATTGCTAAAAGATCGTGCCACCTAGGTTTGAGGGTAGTGATAGGCATAGCTTTATCACAGGAAACAATCTTCCTTGATGTGAATAAGAGTGGCCACGACACCTCGTCTACTTTGGAATTTTTAAACCACCTTTTCCCTGTAGCTAGTAGTCCTGTAGCTGAGCTTACAAATTCCTCATTGAGCTCAAGTTGTATGTCTCCGACCTTAGCCTTGCATCCATCAAAGGTGAGGGAGAACTGTTGGGCAACCGAAAGGTTGAAACCCTCGAACCTTTGGATAAACACCAGCCAACCACCATTTTCCAAATCCTTACGGGCATTGTCGAACAACAGGAGTGTTTGGCTACCATTTGGCTCTATACGCACCACAGGTGCCATAGACGAGAGCACATAGTGAGCCGGGTGAATGGGCAAGGGTTTGAACAGGGTATTCACAAGATCGAACAACTCACAGGCTTACCCAAAAATCGACAGAGGTGACCCGGGATAGGAGGGAGGCATTAATGCTCGAGTGTGCGAGGGTGGTGGAATGAAATCCACCCACGCAAAATAGTCATTTCCCAATGTACAACCGATGACGCATATAGCGATTCAAATCACTATTACATATGTTAAAAAACAATGCCATTCAAACAATTAATGAAATCTATGGTAAGTCGATCCAAAAATTTGCATAAGCATAGCGTTTTCATAGTTTTAAAACCAAAACAATGATTCGAAATCAACACCAAGGGTTCGATCATATCAAATATGTGTTGTATGAAATGATTACACCAAGGGTCTAACCACAATGTCAATGTGTTTTCATGAAACCAACGTGTCAAGGAAATCGATGAAAGACTATAGAACATCAAACCACCATTGAATCAAAAATTCGATCATAAGAATATCATCACAGTCTTATAAAAACGAAGTCATATTAACAACAAAAGAATGCTAAACGAATAAATATCCTGGTATCTTGCCAACTGTGCGAATATAATTAAATTGGAAATGCAAAGACAAGAGTAACCATAATAATCCAGTGATGGTTTTAATGTGACTTCGAAATTTAAAATTTTCACGCTTGCAGTCGTGAAAACAAGAACAAGGCAGGTGTGCAAATGTATGAAATAATAGTGTTGTTTTTATTCAAAGATTGCGATGAAAATCAAGGGTTGCAAAACACTGGTGTAGGCAGCTTATAAGGATAGGATAAAAAATTTGAATTGGCTGCCAACAATGGCGACACACTGGTAGAAGCAGTTATCTCTGTCAAAAGAACAAATTCAAATTAGGATAACAAGAACAATTCCATAGAAATAACCAGAAAATTGTTTAAACATCATCAATGATCAAATATTCCAACAGTGCTTAAAGGATGAAAACTGATAACAGTCTTAAGATAAGCAAGCCACGATATTAAAGATAAAATCTCCAATACTGTTGACAGAGCCACTGCTGCTAGCAGGCATCCATAGCCTCGACAGGGTTGCCATTTAACCCACTCTGATATCTATATCCTGCCAAGAAGTTCCAGATCAGAATAAAGGACATTTTAAGGTTAAGAGGTTTCATATTTGCAAATTTTCATATACCCGACATTGCTTCGCTGCCAGCGGGCCTGTTCAGTACCCCGGTGAAGTTGTCTTGGCGTCATGCATGCATTTACCCGCTGCCAACAGACCTGTTCAGTATCCAGACGAGTTTACAATCACTTCCCACGCCTCTTTAATGATTTATTTGGCCTTTTAAAGATATTTAATCGAGTGGGGTGATGCTGAAAATTGTGATATTTTGGACATATTTTTTCAGACCTTGAAAGATTATTTTTTTTACAACTGTCCTTCATTAAGATTCAGAGATAGTTTGTTTACAAAACTGACCTTCTAAGGCAGGGAGACATCTTCTGAGTCATTCCCTTAAGGAACAGGGACAGCGTAAGAAGATAATGGATGATCGTGACAGGCTTCACTTACAGATTGAAATCAATAAACTTCTTTCAAACAACAGTCTTTCCTTGACATGGATGTAAATTTCAGAAGCGTATCACAAATGATGTTTAGACAAATTTTCAGCAGTCATTTCAGAGAAAGAATTTTCTGTTTTCTTTGTCTGAACAGTTCATGATGAAAGTATGTGTATTTCAAAAAGAAAGATTGATAAGCATAAAAGGAAACAAAGCACACCAGCGAAGAAAGATTTGAAAGAAAATAAATCCAAAAAACAAAAGAAAATATGTACAGAAGGTGCATCTGAGAACCTTATGCAATAAATCCCTTGGGAAACTGAAAGAAAGTAGGAAAATCCTGTTTGATGGAAAATCAGTCCTACTTTTGGTACCTTGGGTCAGGGTTGATTTAGATTTATTTATCTCTTTACTTTCCATTTAAGATTTTCATGATGATACTGCGTTTTTGAAAATAAATGTTCAACTAAAAGAAAAGAGAAAAGGATCAAGGGGACTTCCCTGACAACAGTCGTATTATGGTTCTCGTGGTGCACCCACTTGCGTTCATGACTGCATTATTACAAGGATAAATAGTGAGAAATAAAAATGAAAGGAAAGCCTATTCCTAAACCTACCCTAACTATTAAATAAATCAGGATACTACGTGAAGTCATGCTTCCAATGTAGCCATCGGAGTAACTCTAATCCCGCAATGGAAACAAGATCAAACATTACTAATAAGAATGGTAACATATCAAAAAATGATAGAAACATATCACACTTACCTTCATAATCATCATCTAAAAACAA
>JASDQU010240438.1:128377-141845 GCA_032191745.1 Picea mariana | reverse complement strand
TTGAGAGATAGATATTCAATGAACTTGTGTATGTACTAATGAGATCTTTTTGAAGTGTATTTATACTTTTCCAAGTGACTTATTTCCTTAACTTTAGGGCCGACCTGTACATTCTTGTTCTAATTTTTTTACTCTTTAATTAATGACTTCTAACTTCTTTTTGTAATCGTTTAGGGGCTTCTTAACCATTCTTCAGGGCTTTCAACTTCATGAGGGCATAAATACTCAATCGTAAGGAACCACATTGAATACCACCTACCGTTGGAAATGACATGACGAGGGATATATATTTATGATAGTTTTACATGTACTTGTAATATTTTTCAACCTCATATTCCTCAGTCAAATTTAGTCCTCGTGACCTCGCCTCTGGGTTTCTTGTAGACTTCTTCAAAGTGTCTTCCCATGAGGGCCATGCTCAAAGCTACGCCATAAGGGGACTACTTTGGAGACTTCTTCAATTATACCCATTACTTCTATAGGTTTCTAGAGTTATTCTAAAGTTGACATCAAAGACAATCAATTTTCCAACAGAACCATCTAACTGTATGAATCTCACCAGTGCAATAATGATTTGGCATTGAGCATGGGAGAACCTACCAGGTTAAGGAGAAATAATGACTCTCCTAGATTAGTATGAAGAGAGCGCATTAGAATAGCATGATTGTGGAAGTTGGTGGTGTGAGAGATTGTTTTCTATGAATTGTATTGTTATTTCTTGTAAGTTGAAGGGCATAGATGTAGAGTTCCAATTATAGTTGTTGTCAAAGTTACAATGGCCTAGTATGTCAAGGTAACTTATTTGGAGGTCATTGGTAGGGTGGATTTAGGAGAGCATTTCCCATTCATCCAAATCCATGGGGTGTAGGGTTTGCATTTCATCTTCAAAATCATTTTCTTGAGTAATAGAAAGAGGTGTAGGGGGTTTGTTGTCAACATGTTTTTCATTAGAAGTGCCTATGTATAATGGAATATTATGGAAAGGTTTATATCATGTGAGTTCACTCTTACAAAATTATACATTGGAGGGTGCATCTATGGTGATCATTGTAGAATAGTGTGGTAGAACATGGACAATTTCCTTTGGCTCTCTTTATTTCCATTTTTCATTTTTTTGGCAAGCATCATATGACCAACCTCTTGTAACATCTATAAGAGCTTTGGATTGTATCATGAATGGATGCAAAAACTATTCTATATGAACTTTGTTGTTGGGAAGAATGTGCTATTTTCTAGTGAGATACGTCTATAAATTTTTCGACTGGCATTCAACGAGAAGAAGGAGAGACTATTGATTGTGAGGGGAACTTTTTGCAACATATGGCATGTTTCTTTGTGCTCCTATGTCACGATCTACAAGTGTTTATGTAAGGAATTTTCAAACTACGATTATGGAAAGATTGAGAATAGGTGTAGCATGGACAATTCTGTGAAGCATATGCTGAAATATTGCAAAATTTGTTTATGCTTTGGATGCATACTTGGAAATGTACCTTTGAATAGCATGGAGGGAGAGGACTTGTTGGAAATCAATATTTCCGCACCACATTGATAGGATGGAAGGGTTGTGACTATTTATCCATTCATCATTTCACACAGGGTTGTAGGTTTTATTGCCATGCTCGTCAATGAAAAGGCTAGACATGGCATGTAACTAGCATGGTGCATTATAATATCATGCATGTCTAGTTCGTTTATTTCCCAAGAAACTACTTTCTATGCATTTTGTGTGGCATTGAATGCAATTGACTATCTCTTCATAGTCATGACTTGGATCGGTTTTGACTATGTCTTCTATGCCTAACAAGCAAGGATAATTAAGAAAAGAGCATGGAACAAAGGGGTTCCTATGGTGGGCATCTCTTGGATTCCAAGTTGCAATATATTGATCAAAGTAATCCTTAGCTTTTGCAATCTCAATTGCATGATCCCAATCAAGCATGTCCATATCAGGTGCATTATGCAACCATAGGAAACCATGAAAATGTAAATCCTCTGTGTTTCCATTCATACCCATCAATGCAAGTATTGTTAGAAAATGTTGATTTACATAAAATTTTCTATATACACGATGATGTTGGTAGAAGGGTTAGATAATAGACCTATACCAATAGTCTTTTGAATGGAGGTGTTTCTCCAAGACCTCATCACAAAAGGTTATGAACTTGTGATGCATGTATAGAGATGCAAGATGTGGATTGGAGATAATATTTTGATTGTGAAAATATTGTTTCTTGCTCACATCAGTGGGTGGGATAGCAGACATCATTGAATGTAGGTCAGGCCATTTAATGTTGAATGCACTCAATGTAAAGAAAATTTTTGGGCAACCAAACTATGAAATCATATCTATTAGTTCATTCTTGGACTTGTGTCGAAAATATCTCGTTCCATAGAGAGATGCCCCCCCACAATGCATTAGTTGCTTTGCAAACTTGTCACCAATGGAGTATTCCAAGAGGATGTTAAGATCAATGACTGTTGTAGGGAATTTGCATTCAATGTTTTTCTTGATAAAGATAGAAGCAGAGTATTTTTTAAGGATTCAAATATTATAACTATGTATAGTATTCTAGGTGGCTATTTCAGTTTAAAAAGTCACACGTATAGATATGTAGGCAAATATTTAGAAAAAGAACATATAATTCACTATTAAAACTTACAAATTTTTGGTGAATATTATCAATTTAATCATATTTGTGTAAAAATATAGGTGAATTTTTAACGAATTGGAGAATATATATATATATTTTTTCAGAAAATAGCCAAAAATAGCCAATTGGAAAATTTTCACCCCTAAAAAATACCTTGGATAGAATATGTTGCTTGATTGCAGTGGTGCATCATGAGATTATACAAGTAGTAGCAGAATTTGGGTGTCTGCCAAATTTGTTGTCGTGGTACCTTAGCAGGTGCAATGCATAGTCTTGCATTTCAATTGATTTAAATCACGGTTGCATGAACATGAAAATGCCTATGGGGAACAATATGGGGAAGGTCATAGCAAACAATCCCTCCATCTGTGTTGTATTCACTGATTGGTGACAACCCAATAGGCAATGATTTCAATTAATTTTTTGTTTGAGAATATGGTGAGTGAAAGCATCTTCTTATTTCTTGGAGCTCTATATGTGCATTATGGATAGTGGCTACAAAGATGACGTTTGTTGGTCATTTGGGTCCAAAGAAGAAGTTTGGGTATGTTCAAAATCTACAGAGTTGTGAGGGGCATATGTAGTAAGAGAGTGTGAATGGAGAAGAAAAGGGGAAACATTAGTAGGGGAAGTTGGTAGAGACCTAAGTGCAAGTTGGTCAAGGTGGACATATTTATAATACAAGCCATTTGTTAACTTGTACTCCAAGGAAGCCATAACATGGGGTGTATTGACAATGAAATCATAAGAGTATTGGTTGGAGCTCTTGCGGGTGATAATCTGATCCAGGTGGATATTGGTGGCTAACCACCTAATCCCCTAGCTCAAAGCACAGTTTTCTAACTTGGTAGTTTTTCTACGGTTTGTCGGGTCTTGAACTTCCGAGGTCGTTTTAAGGCCCTAAATGGCGTTTCTTTGACCTTGTGGAGCCCAGGCGATAGTTGTAGGATTTGGCCTGGGCCTAGTCAGAATCTGCACTTCTCATATAGACCTTTCCAATGAGCTACCATGCACCCAAAACAAAGATCGTATGCAAAATTTATGCCCTCGAAAATTTGACGTATTAACTACCCCCATCAACACCCACAAACATTTTGGTGTCTCATCTCCTAGGGTTAGGGTTTTGTATTTTTGGGGTTTTCTTATTAATGATTTAAGTTAAAATTTCCTTTTGAGCCTCATTGTAAACATCTTCTTGCAAATGAGCGTAGTCGTCACATCTCTTCTCAGAGATACGTTGTGACCATTCTAGCAAGTTCATTCACTCTCTATTTTTACAATTTCTATACATTTCTTTCATTAATATAAATTGTGTATTATTGTATCTCTGTGTTTCTTGCAATATCATTGTGTATTTCCTTGTTATTTATACACCTTCATTTCATTCTCAAAATAATATGGATCGGTGGTATGAGAGCAGTCTTCTCCTCATAGTTTCTTAGTGCATGTCCCCAACGAGGTCATGGTATAGAGAGTTGGGTCTCAAGCTAGTTTCTCTTGAGGACAACCACTCTCACTGGCCCAAGCAACCTCCCATGGTGGAAGAAAAGAGAGATGATGGAGCATGATATCCTATCAAGTTGTTTCTCATGGAATCCCTCACACAACATAGGAACGAGATGATGGATAATTTTTCCCAAATCCTTCGACAACTGCCGACAACAACATATGCGTCTTCATCAAGTGGCCACTTTGGAGGCGCTACTCCCTTCAAGGTACAAGTTAATTTTGATACTCCTGTATTTGAAGGTCAGATATATGCAGATGCTTTGGAAAAGTAGTTAAATCTACTAGAAGGTTATTTCTTTGTTACAATTTTTCCAATAAGGAAAAGCTCACCTTTGCACTCCTGAAGGTTGTCCCCCATGTCAAAGATTTGTGGGAGACTTGTTGTGAGAAAAAATCCACAGAGGATTCTGGAATAGTTGGGGTTGATCCCACCTAGGACTCTTTTATGGATGCCATCAAGGAAAAATATTACCCTATTGGAAACTATGATGACCAGTACATGAGATGGACCACATTGCATGAGGAGAGGGACCAAACAATGTCAAAGTTCACAAATACCTTCTATACCTTGCTCACCAAGATGGGTATCAAAGACTCTGCGTGACATCTGGTTCTAAAATACAATGAGTGTCTACACAAATACATCCAAACATAAATGAAGTTCATGGAATTTTCTTCACTAGGAGCTGCGTATTGATATGTTGTCAAAATTGAGCATAAATTCAGAATAAGTGGGAGTTCATGTATGAAAATACACAACAACTGAAGTATCATAAAGGAAGCCCCAACTCATAGAACTTTCGACCTCGCGACAACAAGTCCAAGCCACAGGAAAAGAAGGGTAACGGGAAGATGAAGAAGAACACTGGAAAGTGGTGCGACTTCCACAAAATCCCTTGGCACAACACCGATGAATGTCGCTCAAAATAGTCGTTGGTGGTCGAACTCAAAGAAAAAGAGTTGAACCCTAAATCAAACTCTGATTCAAAAAATAATAAAAGAAAATAGATCATCGATGCATAACCCATTGCTAACATCATGACCACAACAATCCAACCAGAAGAACCAGAGGCCTAAGGATCACCTCTTCCATTCATAGATATGGGTGAAGGGGACTCCACTACATTTAATTGTTGATAGTAGAATCCAAAAGAACCCAATCTTAGATAATGTCGTCAAGTAGTTATATTTTTCGACAACATCACACTTTCAACCATACAACATTGGATGGATTCACAATTGATGAGATCTTTGTGTCAGCCAAGAGTGTCACTTGTCCTATGGAATCAAGCCTTCAAGGATGAGGTACTATGTGATGTTTCCCCACTAGAAGTCTATGATGTCCTATTAGACTGACCATATATGTGGAAGTTTCATGTTGTTTATGAGTCTTGACCTCATAGTGTCATTGTTACTCTATGGGGTTAGTTCTACAAGGTACTAGAGGTAGTTTTGACTACTGTCTCAGAAAAACAATGCTGCAAAGTAATTTCTCATACCACAAAGTTTAGCCTCTTCACGATTTGGTCAGAAGATGAACATAAGGACACTACAACCACTACAACCTCATCCCAGGACCTTTCTATCCAATAGTAGTAGGTCGAAAATATTGTAGAAGAGGAGAAATATACTCTTACTTCACCTAGAGGGGTGCCTCCACACTACCGAGTCAATCAAAGCTATAACAAAGCCCTTCATAGTTCTATTGGCCACAACCCTTTTCAGAGATGCTTGGTGTTCCAACCATTATCCCCCACTGATATACCTATTCATGTTGCATATTCATCGACATAGTCCTCCCACACTCAAGTAGATCATGTATCTATATCGGTTGAATGGATCCAACCTCTCCAACAATAGGTTCATGATAGCCTTCAACAAGCTAAGGAGGACAACTTCTTCAGCAAGGTAAGAAACTCACCAAGGTTCAAATTCAACAAAATATTCCCCATCTCCCACGAGAACTTGATGCAATGGGTACCATTGCTTCCTAAGCTCGACGGAATGATCCAAGTGGATATCGATGGCCACCCACCTATTCCACTAGCTCAAAACACAATTTTGCACCTTGGCATTTTTCTACGGTTTTTTGGATCCTGAAATTTCGAGGTCGTTTTGAGGCCCTAAATGATATTTTTTTTAACATTATGGGGCCCAAGAGATAATTGTAGGATCTGTCTTGTGCCCGATTAGAATGTGTACTTCTTGACTAGACATTTCCAATGAGCTATTATGCACCCCAAATGAATATCGTATGCAAAATTTACGTCCTGAGGAAGTTGATGTATCAACTACTCCCATCGAGGCCCACAAACCTTTTGACGTTTCATCTCTTAGGGTTAGGGTTTTGGATGTTTAGGGTTTTCTCATTAATTATTTATGTTAAAAAGGTCTTTTGAGCCTCATTGTAAACATCTTATTGTGAATGAGCATAACTGTCACATCTCTTCTCAGAGATAAGATGCCACCATTCTAGCAAGTTCATTCACTCTGTGTTTTTATAGTTTCTATACACTTATTTCATTAATAGCAATTGTGTATTATTGTATCTCTATGTTTCTTGCAATATCTCTATGTATGTCGTCACATCTCTTCTCAGATATAAGCTGCCACCATTCTAGCAAGTTCATTCACTCTGTATTTTTACAGTTTTTGTACATTTCTTTCATTAATAGAAATTGTGTATTATTGTATCTCTTTGTTTCTTGCAATATATCTATGTATTTCCTTGTTATATCTATGCCTTCATTTTGTTCTCAAAATCATATAGATCAAAATCAAAATGTCCAAAGCCATGTACATGACGAGGAAAGCAATTGACGATTGGAAAATGTCTTAGGAAAAGCTTGTTGTATGGCCATTGTATTTGTATTGTCCACCACATTCATGGGTTACTTGCAATACATGGTTGACATGTACTATGATCATTTCTTCAACTTGTGTAAGGACTACCAAGGCATGTGGTTTTTCACCAAGATCCATGTTGTTCAAAAGGGAGTTGCAATGCACATTTTTGTTTTTCCAAAATCCATTTACAACAAGTATGGTTTCTGTTATAAAAGTAGAAGAGAAGTCTGTGATATGGTTCTTTACAAATTGAGCATATATGGATGCATGGGAGTTTATCTAGCCATGTACATAATTGGTGGTGTTCTTGGAATATGTTATTGTTGTTGAAATAATGAGCCATTGATCAGGGTGGTTAAGGGATGCTACTTTGGTTGTCTCTGTGAGAGGTCAAAGTGGTTGCTCAGTTTCGTAAAACTTGGTGCATTCTAGAGGAAACATAGCCATTCCATTTATCTATTTAAAGTAGTCCTTTTAGTTATATTTGTCTTTGGGTTCATCAAAAAATGACTTCCTTTTCCTTAGATATGCAAATTCCACTTGGACAGATTATGGATATGCATTTTTAAAGGGATTATAAGGCTTTGATTTTGTCTCACAACAAAATAAAAGGTGGTAGAGAGACAACATTTCTTCCTATTTGTCTCACGGAGGGGAAAAATGTCAAGGACAAGCTTTATATACCTTAATATTGGTCTTGAGTAATCCCAATATTAGTCACATGGAGCTCCAACCATCTTGAATGATTCGCTTCTTCAAGTGAAGGATGTATGTAGACCATTGTAAACATTATATCTCAACTCATTATATTTCCTACAAAGTGTTGTAGCTTGCCTAGTGCTCCTATCATTTTATCATTTAGATTCAACTTAATGGCGAATTGAACTAGTCCAAACAAATGTTTGAGCACATTTCCTTTATAGTAATGAGAAAATAATGATGTTATTTCTTGGTGATCGTGTAGAGTGGATATTTTAACATCTTTAGTGCTAATCTATAGTACATAACCCAACACTTTAGAGAAGATTATACCCATTGTATCTTGAACATCCCCCTGTGTCACGATAACAACAACCCTCCTATACTATTTTGACTTTCATCATTTGTTGAAGTCAAAATAACATGGGGTCCCTTCTTCTCTTTCAAATTTTCAAGCCTTCACGAACTTTGCTAAGTATTGATTTTCTTTACTTTGAAGCCTCTCATGAAATTTATTATGGTTCTTTCCCTTGGAACTCACTAGGATCCTAAAGATGTGCATTGATATTTCCCCTTGCTTGAGTGGAAATTTTGTCCTTCAATTTTTTTTATCAAAATTTGTTCAAAACTCTCTTTTCACATTGCATAGAAACTTGAGTTTCCTACATTGTATCGTTCCCAATTTATTTTTCCTCGCAACAAAATGTGTATCGCACCCAAATTGTCTTTCCTTGCGACACATTGCATATCGTGCCCAATTTGTCTTCCCTCACAACACAATGTGTATTGCACCTTAACTCTTTTTAGTTGTGACACATTGCATCACTGTAAATTTTCATTCATTGCGGCAGAGGGAATCTTCCACGTGAAATATTTTCTTCTTTTCTGAAGCAAACTTTCCTTCATTGCATCATTGGAAATTTTCCTCGCTTGCATCATATCACACTCAAATATTTTAATAGTGTGACACGTCACATCACAAAGAAGTTTCTCTTTATGTGATACACTAATATGTCTTCAAAGTTTGCTTCGCCGCGATAAACCTTTTATTGCATCACACCAAATTTTATTTAAGTGTGATACATAAACGGCAAAACACTTTTAAAATAACACATCAGACAAAGGCACATTAACCAAGGTTCCAAAGGCGCATTGCACCCAAGTTTTGTTCCATGCAATGTAGTCTAAAACATGTCACACCAAATCTTTTTTAACCGCGATACACAATATTTTCAAAGTTTGAAAAACAAGTTGCACTAAAAACATTTTCTCGTGCGATACACTCCAACCAATGTCTTTTTGGTTTACAACATTCCAAGTTATTAAGGGGAGTACAAAAGCACCAAAAATTCTTTTAAGTGAGATACACATGAGTGGCACAAAAATACATGTTTCATAAGATGGTCACACCCAAAGTGTTATGAAGTGTGATACACATAAGATGGTCGCACCCAAAACTTTATTTCATATGATACACAATTTTTTTGAAGTGCAGAAAAGACAAAGAGTTTTGTTTTAGAAACTTTACATATCGCACCAGATTTAAAGGAGGACGTGACACATGAAATATCCTACCAAATTTAAAGAAGGGTGTGACATAGGGTGTTTTGCACATAAAGTGTAAAATGGTGTGATATGGCACAACTCTCCATGCTGGCAGCGAGAGGAAAATTGGGTGGAAATGCACGTAGATGGTAAGAAGGGCACCAATGGTCATTGAACGGACTTGGCGACCATGAGGTGACTAAAAAGGTTGTGGAGGACATATGCTTCTATAAGAGGATATATAGTGCATGTGGACAATTCTGATTGAATTTATGGTCGTCTAATGAATCAGATGACTCACAACAAAATAAAAGGTCATGAACTGACATCCACTTTTTAAAGAGGACACCTAGTGCACAAGGATTATCCTAATCGAATCTATGGTCATCTAATGAATCGAACGATGAAAACAAAATAAAAGGCCACATACAGACATCTGCTTCTTTAAGAGGATACCTAGTGCACATGGACGGTCCTGATGGAATTTATGGTCGTCTAAGGAATTAGAGAACGCATAGAAAAACCAAAATTTGTGAGCTAACATCTACTTCTACAAGAGGACACCTAATGCACATAGATGGTCTTGATCAAAATCTCATGCTTGAGCTATCAAGGTTGGTGGACTTGACCTGCAAAGTTGATCTCCAATGATAAAGTGAACACCTTGTTCTTTAGCTATCATGTTAGGTGTCAAGGAATGGACAACATAAGATGGTTAGATGGTCATCTAACAAGATCAATTGATATAGCTTAAATAGAGGTCACATTGAAACATCGATTACATAAGGGAAATACCTTAGAGTGTAATTGCCTTACAGTGTAATTAGACGAAAATAAATATTAATTGTTCACAATGTAAAAGTGACTTTTTCACATATGATTATTAGATAGGAATAAAAATAAAAAAACTTAAATCAACAATTAAAAAAAATCCGGGATTCATTTCCACCTATTTATCCGGTGGATGGGGATTTTGAATGGATAAAGGTTTTTCTAATATGAATAAAACTTTTTAACACCTAATTTTTACTATTAATTTAAATTGTAAATAATTAAACTTATACTCTTTATTTTTATTTTTATATCAAAAGTTATGACAATACGAATAAAACTTTTTAATATCTGATTTTTATTTTTAACATCTAATTTTTACTATTAATTCAACTTTTCAGTGAATAATTAATATTAATTTGTTCACACTATAAAAGTGACTTTTTCACGTATGATTATTAAATAGGAACAAAAAGCAAAAGACTTAAATCAAACCCAAGGATTCGTTTCCACCTATTTATCCGGTGGATGGGGATTTTGAATTGATAAAGAGCCCACCCACTTTTGAAAAGGTTTTTCTAACATGAATAAAACTTGTTAACATCTAATTTTAACTATTGATTCAAATTGTGAGTAAATAATTAAACTTATACTTATACTCTTTTTTTTTTATTTTTATTTTAATCAAAGGTTATGAGAATATCTATAAAACTTTTTAACATCTAATTTTCACTATTAATTCAAATTGTGACAATGTGAAATATGTTATATACTTAATTAAGGTGAGTAATAACTCTTTACAGAGGTCGGAAAAGACAAAAGCATTCGCTCTATCTGTGGCTAACCATAGGAAAGCTTCTTGTTTTTTACAGTCTAATTCTGTTATCGGACTAGAGTGTGTTGATACTTATCCGCAAGTGAATTCTTGGTCTGTTATACCTGCATTTGTTCCATGGGTGTCGTCGAGCGGTTTCAGGAGGGTGACGGGTGGATTAGCCTCGGGTTTAGAAGATAGAAACCAGACAAACATAGGATTTCATAGAGCTAAACATTAGATTTTGAATCGCTCTAAGCGAAAGCTGATGTTAGGGGAGGATATCGGCCTCACGAACATTGTTAGCTTGGCACTCTGTGTATTGGTGGGGAGGTTCTCGTATTGTGCCAGGTGAAAAATGCCATTGGTTGAGTGGGTATGCAATACTTGGTATACATTGTTGGGATATCTGCCTGAAGTTGTTTTTATGACAAAAGGTTGGTTCGGCTTCCAGTTTAAAAGGGATGAGGATTCTGCGACCATTTTGGAGAAACCGTGGATTTTCGACGGAGGTAGCCTGATGCTTAAGTGATGGAGGGTGAGCTTTGACCTGACGTATGATTATTTTTTCTTTAGACATTTTTGGGTGTTACTACCCGGACTTCCATTGCATCTATGGAATGTGAAGGCTTTAGAATCCATTGGGAATGCACTCAGAAAGTTTATTATGGTTGATGAAGCGACGCTTACGGCTTTTGATAAAAGAATTGGCAGATTTCTAGTGTAAATTGACATTCATGATGGAATGTTGGAGTCCATTGAGATCATTTGGAGAGGACACTATTTGAAACAATGTCTGGACTATTTGGGTGTTCCTTTCAGGTGTACATTGTGTCGGCAGGCCAATCACCTGAGGAGAGACTGTCAAGGTACTTTTGAGGAGGAGGTCTCGGAAGGGACATTGTTGTATAGATCAACCCATGTGGAGTCGTCGGGAGTGGATTCCCATTGGTATAACTTGTACAGTGCCGAAGACTCAGGCTCTAGCCAGTCGGCCTAGTCAGACACCATCATGGGTAAGCTGAAAACTATATGTCATACACTCTATTCTTATTTATCTTCCTGGGAAAGAAATGAGTTGGACACCTCAAGTTTCTTCGGAGTGGGTGGGGATATTTTGGTTGTTAGTGTTGTTGATCGGGTTATGTCGAGTTTAACAAAGTAGGTTCCCATTTCTAGTGCTCTGGTAGGGGGGGATACTTGACCTGTCGTATTTGCCGACTCTAAGGGAGATAGGGGATTACCCTTAGGTACATAGGGGGTTAGTAGTTCACTGACTAAAAGGTCTACTAGTGGGTTGGGCTCTTCGAGCAGGTTCCCTATTTGTTTGGTTGGTTCGGGCGAAGACAACATACTCACGGGTTGCTATGAATCTGAGATGGGGGATAGTGCCATTGGGGAATTCCTTGAGACCCTTGTCCCCTCCTACATAGAGGCTCTCACACCAATACAGTTACCTAAATTTTTGGGGAGGACTGTCTACCACAGACCAATTTCAAATGGAGTTTCTGGACAATCGGGCCCCATGGGGGAGACTTCTAGGAAGGAATACACTTGGTCAAAGGGTCTGGGGTTGGAAATATCTCCTATAAAAATTCAGAGTGCAAGTAAAAGGAAGGAGGAACTGGTTCATTTATCTGTTGAGTCACATTTACCCATTATCTCTAAAAACGGGGTGCTTAAGGCATGAAAACCCTTGCGAGAGAAAAGTCATGATTTTGCTCTCTCTAAACATTAGAGGGGTGGGGGGGGTCCTGAAATTCACCTCCCTTCGAAGACTACTTCAGAGGACTTCACCAAACATTATTTTTTTGCAAGAAACCTTGGTGGAAGGAAAAAAGGTGTGGGCCTTTATGAACTCATTTCGTCCTTCTTGGATCTCTTGTGCTATAAACTCTGTTGGATCCTCGGGGGGTTTATTAGTGACATAGGATCCTTCTAAGTTTGACATTTTTTCTTTTTTTTGTTGTGGTGGAATCCTATTAACAGGTACATGTCTGGAGCTAAATCTATCGATCACTCTGATGAATGTTTATGGTCCTTGTTTCGATAGAAAATCCTTTTGGGAAAAGGTGGTAGCAAGGGGTCTTCTGGAGTGCATAAATCTTATACTGGTCGATAACTTAAGTCTCACCTGTGATGCCAAGGAGTTGTGGGGAGATAATGCTCATTTGGATCCGTTGTCAATTTTCTTTAAAGACCTTTTTAATGGTTTCATATTGGTAGACATTGTTTTGGATGTATTGGTCCTGACTTGGAGGAATGGCAGAGGGGAATCTACGAGTATTTCAAAAAGATTGGATCGTGTCTTTGTGGCTGAAGATCTCATTGGAGGAGTTAGCAAATATAAATCTTGGGTGGATTTTCCCTACGTTTCAGACCACGCTCATGTCTTTTTAAGATTAGATCGTCACTTTTTACCGACGACTTATCCCTTCAAATTCAATGTTAGTTGGTTATGTGAAGAAGAGGTTTGGAAGGACCTTGTGCATCTGGTGGAAAGTGATGTTCAACAAAGATTAGCTCAATTTAAAATTCCGCTTAAAATCTTGGGCAAAGGTTTATAAATTAAAACAAGAAGAAAGATTAGTCTGTATAGAGGGACTCTTGAAAGATATTTTTCTGGAAG
>JASDQU010240438.1:108378-128357 GCA_032191745.1 Picea mariana | reverse complement strand
AGACCTTTTTAATGGTTTCATATTGGTAGACATTGTTTTGGATGTATTGGTCCTGACTTGGAGGAATGGCAGAGGGGAATCTACGAGTATTTCAAAAAGATTGGATCGTGTCTTTGTGGCTGAAGATCTCATTGGAGGAGTTAGCAAATATAAATCTTGGGTGGATTTTCCCTACGTTTCAGACCACGCTCATGTCTTTTTAAGATTAGATCGTCACTTTTTACCGACGACTTATCCCTTCAAATTCAATGTTAGTTGGTTATGTGAAGAAGAGGTTTGGAAGGACCTTGTGCATCTGGTGGAAAGTGATGTTCAACAAAGATTAGCTCAATTTAAAATTCCGCTTAAAATCTTGGGCAAAGGTTTATAAATTAAAACAAGAAGAAAGATTAGTCTGTATAGAGGGACTCTTGAAAGATATTTTTCTGGAAGTGGCACATAAGGATAGGAGCGAGGATAGGGACAGACAAATAAAACTATTGGAGGTTGAGTGTGATAAAATACTACTTGCAAAATAAGATAAGTGGTGACTAAGAAGTAGAGCCATCTGGATTAAGAGTGGGGATAAGAATACGAAATTTTTTCATAGTTTTGCGAGCTTCAGAAGGAATAAGAATCATATATGGGAGATCAGGGATGAGTGTGGAGAACTACATTCTGGGAAAGATTCTATAAAAAAAGAAGCGGTCAAGTACTTTAAAATTTCTATCAGGAATCCGACCATGTGGTTATTAATGAACAAGTGGATACTGCAAGTCTTTATGGTCGTGTTGTAAAGGATGATGATGCAACTCTTTTAGATGGCCCGTGTAGGAAGGTGGAACTGTGGGAGGTCATCAAGTCCTTTGCCAAAGACAAGAGCCTGAGGCCCGATGGGTGGACTGTAGAGTTATTCATACACATTTTTTATTTAGTGGGTGATGATTTATTATATGTGGTGGAGGATTCTAGGACCCGGGAATCAATGAATAAGTCTCTAAATGCAACCTTTTTTACACTTATCCCAAAAGTTAATAATCCTCTGTCGTTTGGTGATTACAAACCTATATATTTGTGTAATTTATGTTATAAGATGATTTCAAAGATAATTGCAAACAAGTTAAATCTTATCCTTTCTCGCTCATTGTCGAAGGAACAATTAGGATTTCTTAAAGGTAGACAGATCTTGAATGCTATAGGCAAAACACATGAATGTTTACACAGTATTAAGGTTAAAAAGTCAAAAGCCTTGGTTTTAAAATTGGATCTTAAGAAAGCTTATGATTGTATCAATTGGGATTTTTTACGATTGACTTTAATTCAATCGGGTTTTAGTATTCCTTTCACAAATTGGATCTTAAGTTGTGTGACCAATGCTAACTTCTCAATCCTCATAAATGGGGAGACTACTCAAATGTTTCAGAGTGGCAGAGGTCTAAAACAAGGTTGTCTGTTATCTCCTCTACTTTTCATTCTAATAATGGAAGGACTAAGCCTGTTGTTAAAGAAAGGAAAGGACAAAGGATTATTGTCAGGGGTAAAGGTCTCCATATTAGTTAAGATTTTACATTTGTTCTTTGTTGACGATGTGCTAATTATGACAAAAACAACCATTGATGAGTTGTTGCAGATTAAAAATATTTTACTATTATTCTGTAGTGCCTTCGGATTGCTAATAAACTGGACAAAGTCTATCTTTTACTTTGTTGGAATCACTGGAGATACTTTAGGAGATCTAAATGATATCTTCCCTTACATTTTCGAGGATATTGCAAATGGATTTCGATATCTTGGATACTTTTTAAAGGGCAATGATTATAATATTGTGGATTGGAAATGGATCCTCACAAAGATTGAATCAAAGATAGGGTTGTAGTGTAATAGATGGTTGTCATTGAGGGGACGCTTCACACTGGTCAAATCTGTTCTTGAAGGACAACCTGTTTACCGGATGGCCTTGGTGGCTATACCAACTTCGATTCTGGAAAATATAAGGAAACTCATGTTCAGTTTTCTTTGGTCGGGTGATGGTGGGAAAAAGAATATGATCTCTGCAACTGGGAAGTCATAGCAAGACCAAAACATCTGGGAGGTTGGGGGATAAGAAATATTTTTCTTTTCAACAATGCTTTGGCTGCAAACTCCTTATGGCGAGGCTATGAAGGAGGGAATATGGAATAAGGTGATAAAAGATAAGTACATTCCTCATTGCTCGGTAGTCACTTGGTTTAGATCGGCTCCAACTATAGCATTGTCTGCCTCTCAGAATTGGAAGAACCTTTTGAAGTCCTTGCATTTGATTACCCACTGTCTGAGTTGGAGGTCAGGGTCTGGTCACTCGGTGTTACTCGGGATGGACAGTATTTTAGGTCTAGGGACTTCATCCTTTTTAATGCACCAACTTATAACTAAACTAAATAGAAACAATTTGGTTTATCTCTACCAGGATGTAGGTGACAATAGAGCGGGTTATCTATCTGATCATTGGAAAACCAGTGAGAATATTGGCTTTAGTGGGATCGTGGCAGTGGAATGGGATGCATATTGCAGGGATATTATTGGTGTGGGGGTGTAGTTACAAAATCAAGATGATACGCTCATTTGGATCAGGGGAGACAAATCTGGGTGCCTTACTGTAAAAAATATATTGTGCTATTGCAAAAAAGAAGTGGAAGAATGTTATTGGGGGATGGAGAAGACATTTGTGGAAGTGGGATTTGGCACAAAAAATTAAATTTTTCACATGGTTAGCCATTGAAAATAAAATTTTAACATGGGACACATTGCAAAGAAAAGGGTGGGAATGCCCAAACATTTGCCATTTGTGTTCTGTAGAGGATGAATCTGTGTATCATTTATTTGTAACTTGTAGCTTCGTTAAGGATGTTTGGACTAGGAAAAAAAAGAGCTAAACCTTTCGAATGTATGGGAAGGAAGTACTTTAGATGGGTGTTTTGAAAACTGGGATAGAAAGGAGGCTATTTACATTACTCTCCCTTTCATACTTTGTAGGTATGTTTGGTTGGCGCGAAACAAAGAAAATCTTTGAAGGAAGTAATCCCTCTCCTCTGTCAGTTGTTTATAAACTCAGAGCAAACTTATCATCTCGGCCACATACTCTAAAGAAGGATTGTCCTCATATAGTTCAGACTCCAAGTTTCACTACACCTATAGTGAGTTGGTTTTACGGAGCAGCGCAGTTAAGTGACCATGTTGTTCTTGAGTTTATACTTTAAGGCTTTAAAGTATACTGTCAAGGCATCTGAAAGAAACATAGGGAGCTAAGAAGAAAAAAGACTGATAAAAAGGTAAAGGCTATTGTCGGTTTCTCAACTGCCTCTGTTGAAATTCCTAGTTTTCCTGGATCTCTCAATTGTTGCCCATGAACGTTCTAAGTCAACCCAATTATTTGTTGTTTGTAAAATAGTGTTAAATAAATTTAGAGCAATGTTGGTTTGATCCGAGAGACCGGGCTCGATGTTAGGCTGCCTTGCAACTGGTATTGTCATGGAGGAAAGTAAAGGAGGATAAAGTTCCGTGTTTTCTTTTTAGGCTAATTATCTCTATTCCACAATGTAACGAGAATGATTTCAAAACGCAAATAAATAGTATGATCAAATTGTAGGCCTTTTCTTGTATCTGAGTTAAATTTTAAAGAAAAGAAACATGCATGATATGGAGAAAAACATAAAGCTATTAGCAAAGTGAGGCATCAATTTCAGAGGAATATCACATTTGTAACATAAGACTATGAAATGGGAAAAATATTAATGAAGCATATGATGTTGAAATCTAAGCATCTACAGGTCTTGTATCTGTTGATAACGGATACAGAGGAAAAACTGTAAATGATTTGAAATAACGAGAATAATAATTTTCACAGTAAAGGTTACACTAAATTGTGGCCAAGCATTCATCAGTTAAACATATATAAGAAAGATGAGATGACAGGGAAACACATAACTCAGAAGTGACAAGATCTGGAATCTTCAATTTGCATTTCTATTAATTTAGAGTTTCTTCAAAATCACTTCGTCAACAATCTTTCTCAGAGAGATCAAAAAGGCCCTTTTTAGTCTTTGTTCCCTATATTTATACAAGGTCATCCATACTTGATGGTTAACAATCTCTTACTTCCTAGGGGAAAAGTAGTTACAAAACTGCAACCTTAACCGTTGCACGATTAACTTTTGTTTATCTATCATTCCAACAGTATGAGTTTCCAAACGATACTTCATTGCTTAGTCGAAGTCTCTCCCTCCTTTGATGCTACACATTCAATACATTTCTCCAAAAAATTGACAAAGTTTCTAGGAGGTGTTGGAAGATCTTTAGTCTCAAAAAAATAAAACTTTCTTTGTACCTTTGGGAACCGGTCTTCAAAACCTTGGTCGGAAAACTTGATCACTTGCAATTTTAAACTGGGTCGTACCAACCATCTGTTTATTAGGTTGACATCGATTTCTTTCAATTGTAAAATTTCAGTCTGAATCTTCTTCAAACCTTCTTTGCAGTCCAACTGTTTCTTTTCAATGCTTATCTGCCCCAGTGACTCAGAGCAATCATCTTTTTATATCTCTAATGCTTGCTTATCCAAAGAATCGAAGATTCCTTCACAATCATCTTTGATTTCTTTGACTATCTTCTTGCTCTCAGACATATTTGTTTCCCATACCTTGAGCATGATGTCTCCTTTTATTTGTTCCGTGACATAGAGCTTTATATTTTTTGTTGCCTCTTTATTCCATGAACATGCAACCGCTTTCTGGAAAGTATTCCTTCCTGCTTTAGCTTCCTTTTCTAGTAAAATAATATTGTCAAGAGATTTGCTTACCTCTTGAAGGTAATTCTGGATGATCCCTATTTTGGAGATCAGTCCCTACTGCTCGGCTTCTATCTTTGTATGTGTTTCTAGCGAGAGGGTCTGGAAATCCTTTAAATCTATAACCCGACCTTCCATCAAATTTAACTTAGCCTGTAATTGTTCTGCATGCTCCTTTTGCTGAGCAACCTGCACTTGACTTGCTTGTATCCTCTAGTTCATTTCGTCCAAGCTTGATTTGAGTGATTGAATTTCTAGCCTTTCGGCAGCCCTGGTCTGCTCCAAGATTTTACTCACCTCTTCTCTGATGTTCTTCTCAGCATTCTTTAACTGATATTGTAATTGAGATATCGTGTTATTACTCTTCTTTATCCTCGTTCTCATGTTTCCCACGGTAAAAAAAGTTTGTTGTTGTCATGGCTCCCATGGAACCTGCTATCTCTGTAGCAAAATCCTCCTCCAAATTTTGTCCATCAATCAAGACTTTATGCTTTTTTACCATACTCCCCCTCTTCATATACATCTCTTGTTTCAGGACGGCCTTCCTTTTTCTGCTGAAAAAATAATCAGAAGGAGGAATCTCATCTATGGAGATAGAGGTGAGGTCATCAACAAATAGGGCTCCCGTCTGTGGGAATCCAAAAGCGGACTGTAAGGGAGTTAAGGAAGCTATGGGACTTCCTAGCTCTGTAGATCCTTTCCCTCCTATCGCCTTAGGCGTATTGACATCAACACCAGGTGATGAAGGGGGAGTAAGCTTACTGGACTCGGGAGGTATCCCGAACCTCCTCTCTGCTTCCGTCTCTTGTTTTTTTGTCTGTAAGGCCTCTTTGTTTTGTGGGGGCCTTTCTGTATCCTGTGAGACTTTTTCGGGATTTCCCTTCTTCTGTGCTTCCTGTTCGAAACCTGGGGGAACATTTTCTTGCTCCTGGGGGAGGGTGATTGCTTCTCCTTGCAGTACTTTGGGCAGACCACTCTGTATATGCTTCTGAAAGGTCTGAAAACTAGCTTGCAGGTCGGACGATAATGTCTGTATTCGTTCTAACACCTCTTTATAAGTCTTAGTCCCTTTGAACATGGCATCCCAAGGGGACTCCTCATGTTCATATGCTTTCATATTGCAATGTGCCATGTGTTTCCCCACTAACTAGTAAGGATCATGATTCCTATGCTCGAGGTCTACCAATTTGACCCCCTCTAGTGTTGTCACTTCAACCTTGGAATGACCCACGTTGAGAAGTGAAAATTTTCCAATCTGAACGGGAAAAACAGACCAATATTTCTTTTGAGTTGTCTTTAATTCTATCCCGATTCCACCCATTACTATTTGATAAGCTACTTTCCTGCACACTAGTCTGCCAGGGAGGAATTTTGGGAGCGCATGTGGAGGAATCGAACATCCAAAAACTCCGATGTAGGAGAAATTCTCCTCTATAAACCAGTCGACAATTGCCCGAAGGCTCCCTATGACCAACTCTGAAATGCAGGGGGGTGCACAGTCATATAGCATCTGGTGTAGTGGTATTACCACGAAATGACAAATCTCATAGAATTAATCTTTGGCGTTCTCTTCCTAAAGTTTAGAATGATATTCATGAATAGGCTCCTGGTAAGTCGGATTCCAACTCCAATTCATCAAAGGGAAAGGATTTGAGAAGCATATAACATCCATGATGTATGCAGACATATAAAAGGATGATGTTTGGCCTTTTGATCTTGCAGTCTGGTACTCCATAACCTCCCTCGCTAAGTTATCGGATAAAATCTTATCCCAATTGAAGTTGTAACCTTCTGCGGCCTCATGCAAAAGAGGTACCCATTCCGCTGGGAAGTGGGTAGGACTTTCTTTACCAAAAAGCCTACATAACATCATCGCCACATAAACCATATACTCGTTTAAGGACGTCATGGCATAAACACCATGTGTGTCGGCCCTGAATTTTTCTTTGTTTCTCCACCAGTCCTTTATGATGTCAAGATACGTTTGGTCTGACTCAAAAAATTCTTTCCTCTGAAACTCACTAACAAAATCTTTATTATAGATGTATTTGGGACAGGAAGACATTTTATACATTACTTGTATATGTTATGGTTTGAAGGAGCTGATGATGACCCCTCGGTTGTCCAGAATGCTCCTTGTCTGCACGTCCGCTCGCTCTAAAGCCCAACTGATCATGTCGTTGTAAGTCAAGAGTCTTGGCCGCGTAGCCACCTTGTGAAGTTCAGACTCCGCTATATCATGGAGTATGTTGTCGTCATCATGGGGGAAGTTCTTAATCTCATAATCGAGACTTTCGAAAATCTACCTCCAGGATTTTATGGAATCGATGGCATGCGGTATTGTATTAGATACAACATCTCCGTCTAGGCTCGAGACCTCTGCAACTTCCTCGTTTTTCTTGGTGGCCTTCTTGGGCACCATGGTAGTTACACTGGACCAAAAACTTGTTTACAGAGAAAAGTGTATAAAGATGGACAAATGTGACTCGCTACAGGGGTAAAGGTTAAGAATGAATTTTGACACACAGGACCTTTATTAATCTCTAAATTTTTGTTGTAGCGAGCGTACTGATACCATCGATGAAAAATAAATGCTTTAATTTGAAAGATATGCTTAGAGATATGAATTCACGTCAAAAATATTTGCATTTACCCGTTATTAATATTGTCGTATGTCAATGATTTCGAAGCTGAAAACCTGAAAATCACTACCTTCCTTAATTCACAAAAAGCAAAAAGCAGCTTAGTCATCATTAATTGTGTTTTGAAAACAGTTTAATCTTTTAATCTTAGGGTTTGTTTAAAGAAAACGTGATTTCGCATTTCAGAACTTCGAGGATCCTAGCGACAGGGGATATGTCACAAGTAAACCCCGGATCACGAAATTGCGATGGGATTAGCGAGGCGTGAAACACAATTTCGCATTTCGGAACTTCGGGGATCCTGGCGACAGGGGATATGTCACAATTAAACCTCGGATCGCGAAATTGCGATGGGATCAGCGAGGCACCAACCATTCGTATTAAAAAACTTTAATTAATCATGATTAGTGGACAATTACTTTTTAATTTTTTACTTTTCGGAAAATTGAGGACCGGGAGTTCGAAGGAGAAGAGTTTGAAAACGTTTTAGCAGAGAGAACACCGAATCGCGAAATACCGAGGGAGAGATAATTGGGTTTAGGGATTTGATTAATTACGAATTAAAGAGTGCTTTGTGGTAAACAACGGAAAATGTAACGTTCATTCCTTCCCCCTTTTTACTTTATATTTCTTAATATTTTGAAATGGCTTCGGGATTTCGGCGCTGGGAAAAAGGGACAGTTGAAGATCACACCTCGAGACGAATCTGAATTTCGAAACCGGAAAAGGAACAGGTGATTCTGACACCTTTCTATTTCGGACTAAGGGCAGCTCGATGGCTCAGGAAAAGATGAAGCTTTATTTTTAAAGGGTGGAAAAATTAATCTTCATGTCAACAGACCACATGTATGGGGCTGAGGGATCGATAAAGATCAATGCAAACTCAGTATATAAGTGGACCTTCAATTGCAGCTTTGAGACAAATACTAGGGCAAAATTGCTTGGAGCATGGGCAACACATATCTTGGTCGTGCGGTTGAATATCGAAGTCATCCAGGTAATTGGTGATTCAAAGGTTATTATTGATTGGCTGAAGGATAGAGGCAAGCTGCAGATTGCTTCTTTGATGGGATGGATGGACAAAATCAACAAGCTCAAAAAATCATTTAGGGAGATCCATTACACTCATGTTTACAGGGATCTAAATAAGGAAGTAGAATTTCTCTCGAAAAAGGATTTGACGAAGATCGAAGGAAAGATCGAATACAGCTTGTGGATAGATGGGAATGAGGGCCATCCTCTCATTTTCAAACTTTTTTAGCAACTAGTTATTTTTTATGGTCCTACTAGGCTACTGAGTTTTTTTTGAGGACTGTATCCACTTTTTTTTCTGCTCTCTCTGTCTTCATCTCGGTGATATAGATTTTTTGAAGGAGCTTAGATGAGTCTATATTATCTATGAGACTCATGGGTTATATGTTACCTTGATGGCTATAGTGTTGTCACATTGTAAAGCTCGGATCATATACATTTTTGAAGCACGTAAAGGTGCATTATTTTGTCTATGTTAGTAAGATGGGAGGCAGGCAAAGTATGCATGAACTTTGTAGTGGATGGAATGGTGTACACAATTATATTTTCTAATATAAATGAGCAATTTTTCTATTGAAAAAAAAATGTTGATCATTTATATGAACATGCCCAAGAATGATTACAATGAAGAGCTCAAGGTACAAAGAAAGGGCAAATGATCTTACTAGAAAGTGACTGTACATGAAAACTTGAAAGATCCAAACATAAGAATTAAAGATCCTTGGTTCCCTGAGAAAATCTTGAAACAATGTGCAAAGTTACAACATAAATGAAATTATGAGATGATTTGATTTGTTGTGATTTACATGAAAGAAGGATGCAATTATTGGATTGTTGATGGATATGTCGAAGGAAGGATGTGAATGAACCTGTGTCCGGACTTTACAGTCTCTCTGTTACCGAATAACCATTTTTGACGTTCTTTTTCCCAAGCCTGCTTCAATTAGTGAAGAGTTTCAGCGTTGTAGAGGGAATGGAAGTTGCAATTTTTTTATATATAAGCATTGAAATAAAAAAAAATCTCCACAAGCTTCACCATCCTTTTCCATTGTAGGAGCCACCCTCTTAGAAATTTAAATAACTTGCAATTTTTACCATTTAAGCATTTAAATAAAAAAATTCATGACGGGCATAAAAGGAATATATAAAACCCTAGAAAAATTTTAAAACATCTTTTAGATGTTTTTTGAAATCTTTTTTACAAAAATATGCATCTTATTCACAATTTTTGACACATTGAAATAACAGAAAATACAAATAATTTTCAATAACTTAAGTTATTAATATTGGTATTCATCTTTCCAATTTATTTGGTTAAATTCTTTTTAATAAATCAAATAATTTTAACATCACTTTTATAATATAAATACTTTTTTATTAATGTGTGGCCATCTGCACAATACCAATATAGGAAGAGGAAGAAAGCATTTGGAGAGTATAGATCTCTTTGGGAAACCCTACTTCATGCCTTATCACATGGAAAAGTGGGTAGTATGGACTACCCATGTTGTAGTGTTAATTTGTTTTTAGGTTAAAGAGCATGAGATCCTCATGTTAAAAAATATTTTTTCGTTATTTTTTCTATATTCAAAAGTATGCTTGTGCCCATCACATTCCATTGATCTCCTTAATTTTGTGCATTTGATGAAACCTAGGGGGGTTTTCATTTACTAAGGGAGTTAGTTCCTTAATTGAATTGTTTGTTGAATTATTAGAATTTCCTAAATTTGATAGGAATTATAGAATGTGTGAGTTGGATTATATTTGTTAAAATATGTTGTAATATATCTACTTTTAAAAAGAGATCTCGAGAGTATTGGTGAAGAGTTGATAGGAATTATAGAATGTGTGAGTTGGATTATATTTGTTAAAATATGTTGTAATATATCTACTTTTAAAAAGAGATCTCGAGAGTATTGGTGAAGAGTTGAGAGATATTAGGATAGGAGAGAAATCCTAGAAATCATCTCATGAGGATTTTATGGATATAGAGATCCTAGAGATAGGAGGATTGTTGAGAGGTTTTTGGATTGTTGAGGATGCCTCGGGATTGTTGGAGTGGGATTGTTGGAGTGTTTATAGGATCTGAAATAAAATCAAGTTCAGAATCCTCTTCAAATAATATTGTAAGCCTTGAAGGAAAATGAGAGGCCATATAGAGAGTAAATTAGGCCAGGAAGGGGAGAGGCCAAACGCTAGTTGAATCAGGTCAAGAGAGAGGCATGTTGTATGGATAAGGCCCAAAGGCTTAGAGAAGTCTTACTTGTAATTTTCATTTACAATTTTCATTTACAATGTGTGTATATCCAAATAGAGAAAGAAAACACTATGTTTAGAGTGTTACAATGAATTGAATGGGTTGAATCTCTGTATGAAATATTTTTTTTCTATTTTATATATAAAAAAAACCTCTGTTGCAGGCGACAAATTATTCATAGCTCAAGGAGGGTTAGCACCTGTTCTGCTCCCTGCCGCACCTGTTCTGCAAGAGTGGAGACCGGAATCTTTTGTACAAGATCTTTTAAATAAATGGTGCCTCACCTGTCGTGAAAGACTGGAGACCGGAATCTTTTGTACAGCTTCTTTTAAATAAATGATGTTGAAGATTTCAGCCTTTGCCATAATTTTCTCACTTGGAAAGGGAGAACGAAGAAGGCCTGAAATAAATTGAGAACGCTTCTGATCTGTCCTTCTCTGTGAATGGAATAACAGAGAAACTGCCCCTTCTGGTCTTCGAAGTTTTCTGATATTGATGTATAACGTGTTACCCATCGATCTCTGCAACGTAGATGGCAGGTGTCCTGTGAATAAAATGTCAGCGCACGAGAGTCGAGAAGAACCCTCCTTCGGGAAAAATGCCTTTCGGTGTAAGCAAGACCGTGGGAATTATGTCAGGCATGGGAAGTTTGCAGACAGTAGCAAAAGCAGTTGGAATTAAAAAAAAAAAAAGTAATAGTTTAAATCAACGACTATTAATATCTAGTTTGTTACTTAGTATTGAATGCTGCAGCAGGTGGGGCAGGTGGGTTATAGAAGGTTCTATTCGAAAGCAATTTGGATATTCAGCTTGCTACTCAGTAGCTGTAGGTGAGTTATATGTTTTTTTATTCGAAAGCAATTTGGATATCTAACTTGCTATTCAGTGTTGAATGTTGTCGTAATATCCAGTTTGTTACTCAGTATTGAATGCTGCAGCAGGTGGGTTATAGGCCGTTTTATAGGAAAACAATTTGGATATCTAGTTTGCTACTAAGTAGCTGCAGGGGAGTTATATGCCCTTCTATTCGAAAACAATTTGGATATCCAACTTGCTACTCAGTATTGAATGCTGTCACAATATCCAATTTGTTACTCAGTATTGAATGCTGCAACAGATAGGTTATAGACCGTTCTATTCCAAAGCAATTTGGATACCCAGCTTGCTACTGAGTAGCTGCAAATGAGTTATATGCCCTTCTATTCCAAAGCAATTTGGATATCCAGCTTGCTACTCAGTTTTGAATACTGTCCCAGGTGGATTAAGCCGTTCTATTCTAAAGCAATTTGGATCCATCCCCTACAGTGAACCAACTAATTGTTATTTTCTCTTAATATTATAAGAAGTTTTTTAAAAAATCATAATTTTATTTTACAATTTTATGATATTTATATATTTTTAAAGCTGTATTAGGTTTTAATTTTTATTAACTTGAACAGATATTTGATTTGTGTGACACACAAATAATGCTATCTCCATGTTTAATGTGTAGAAAGAAAAAATGTAACATATAGAGTAGAAATTTATAGACATAATTAGATTAGATTGGGAGTTATTTAAAGATGTAATTAGATTTAAAATTATTTGAAATTGTAGAAAGAACATAGTCCTGTATAATAAATCTTGAGACTAATCTTTTTTAAGTTTAAATGTTTTTGTCTTACCAACTTAGATTTAGATTGTGATAATTGTTTTAATTATTTTAATAAAAATAAATATATTTTTAATATATATTAATTTTTTTGTAAAACAGTATATTGTTGTATAATTATTTTGGAGTTTAATTATATAGATAGTTTTTGCTCCACCTTATTATAAAGACACAAGATAATAGTTTATTATAAAACAATAACTAACTAAATTTAAATAAAAAATGCATTGAATACTTGTTATGTAATTTTTATATTATTATAAATATAATAAAAAAGACACAAGATAATAGTTTATTATAAAACAATAACTAATTAAATTTAAATAAAAAATGCATTGAATACTTGTTATGTAATTTTTATATTATTATAAATATAATAAAAAAAAATGTAGAAAAAAAAATGCATTATCACAAAATTAAAAGTTATGAAAAAACAATGAAATGACAATGTTTTCATAGTTAGTGAAATTTACTATGAAATTTAATGAAAACTCTGGTTTTGATAAAACTATTTTAATTATTTGATGTTATGCTATGATGATCATCTACCATGACATAGTAGATACCGACAATGAGTGAAAATAATTTTGATGATGCCAACATTTTAAAACCAAAACTCTTACAAAAATATTTCGGTGCATGTGTTCTTTTACTATATGCTATGTTCTTTTACTATATGCTATGGTATAGAGCATTTAAAGAAAAATGTTCAAAAATATCAATTTTAAATCATTATTCACAATAATATTAATTCTTCCATTCATAATAACTAGATTGTGCAAGAAGAAAGATTCTATGGAGAAAATTAGAAATTCATTATATGAACTGTTAAAAGGTGTGAAAAAAATTAGAAATTCGTGACATAAAGTGCTAAATAATGTGGATAAAATTAATTAATCTCACATAAAAATTCAAAAAAATAATAAGATCTTAGTCAACATAAACCAAAATGAATTTGGTAAACATAAATTAAACATAATATTTGAATTGAATCCATTTTTCTACAAATATATCATTTCATAAATCATAAAGTCTTCATGATTTTTTTATTTTTTTTTATTTCTAAAAAAAATACTTAAAAGGTCACTAAAAACAACTTCAATTATAAATTGATAATTACTTTGTATTTATATACATGTAGGTATGGCTTTTAGAAATTAGAAATGGCTATTTTTAAAGTTCAGTAAAAACAACTGTAATCATAAATTGAGTACTTATATACATGTAAGTATGGTTTTTAGAAATTATAAATCGATAATTTTAAGTGAATTCATATTTTACATTTAAAAAAAATCTAAATATTTAATAAAATCATGAATGTGAGTATTTATTTTGATTGTTTTTTGAGAACAAAAATTATATTTTCACAAATTCTTCAACTTTGAGTAAAAAAAAATATATATATTTTTTATTTAGAATTTTACTTTAAAAACAAAACTGGTAAAAAAAATTGTTAGTTTTCTATTGACTATTTTTCAATTTTTTTTTATTGAGATCTTTAAAAATGAAGGAAATGATAATGAATTATGTTTTTCCCCAACAATGTATAAATTATTAAACTTTTGTTTCTGACAAACGGAATATGCTACAACAATCCACAGAGACTCTATTTTATGTTGATTATAGCTTTGAATCTAACGGATGAATATTATAATTTCTACAATTTTTTTAAGTTGACCAATCCCAAAAAGTTGCAGATTTTAAAAACATTTTTTTACCCGTCATGTAATTTTCTTAATTTTTACTTAAAAGTAAAATCTAAAAATACCCTTTTGAAGAGGGCAGTATAAAGCTTATTAATATAAAATTTTCATAATTTTCCACTGTGTATTTTCACAGATATGGATTTTTCATTTTACTAAATCTTAGTGTCACCTAAAAATATTATGCAGTGATTTTTTTGAAAAATTAATTAAAATTAGCTAAAAACAATGAAAATGAAAATGAATTATATCAATTGAAATTAGATTCATTTCTACAAATGTCTATCAGTGATGAAACTAAATTCTGTGTATTTGCGGGAATCCGCTACCTCCAAAGTTGAAGTACGCTGGGGAGAATTGAGAGTTTTCAGTAAATTGTCCCAGTTGCGAAATAATCTTTCGACTGAAAAAAATAGGTTTTTGGCTGAAAGGTTATTCTTAACGGAATCCGTTAAAAATAAACGAACTTCCAATCTTTCGATCGAAAAGCTTATGTCAAAATTTCATTGGATGGAAAGATACGAAGAGACACATCGTTTGGCGTATCATTTGGCGTGAAATGATATAAATATGCTTTTGACCGAACTTGTTTTGCACAATTCATTCCCTTAGTTCATATTTTCAATTATGTGGAGCCACTAAAGAGAAGTTTGGAGCAACGCCACTAGAGAAGTTTGGAGCAACTTTTTCACTGTTTGAAACAAGGTTTTTGTTGTTTTTATTGGAGCAACAATTTGTATATTGAAGGCTTTCTTAAACATTATTTTCAACGTGGAGGCTTTCTTGAACATTATTTTCAAGGTGAACGTTTTCATAAGCAACTCCTCTATATCAAAGGTAATTTTTTTGAAAGTAAGTTTTTTTAAACAATTCTTATCAAATTCTTGATATTATTTTTGAATCATTTTTGTCAAAATGAAGATTTTCTTAAAAAAAAAAAATTGAAGATCAAAGGTTTTTTTTAATTTTCTTTAAAATCTATTTTTTTGCAAAATTACTTTTAAAAGCATTTTGGTTTATTAAGCAATCTTTTACAATATGATTATAAAATCCATTTTTCATTTCTTTTAAAGAAGTTTTTTTGAGTTATAATATTTGAGGTTTGAAATTTTATTTCATGTTATAAAATGTTGATTTTTTAAAAACCTTTACAAATTGAATCATCATGGTCAACAAAATTTTGCGCAAGAGAAAATATGATCGCACTCGAGGTGAAACTTGTCATAACTAACAAACGAAACAATGTTATTAGAGAAAGAAACGAGAACGTGAAAATATTGAAAGAAGAAATAATGATGATGTAAATAGAGATTTGCATCATGATTCTCAACAAGAAGTCCAACCAGGTATGCATACATATTGTCTAAATTAAGTTTAGAATTCAAATTTAAATTATTTTTTAATATAATTGACTGTAATTTGAATTTAATATTTTTCAAAAAACAAAAATATATTTGTCTCATAACATCGATGAAGTCGTTGAAACCGAAATTGAAGCAGAAGTCAAATCACTTATAGGTGTGTAAACAAATTTAGATAATACAAGATTCAAACACTTGTAAAGTTTAATTAATTTATGATCTGGTTTAGTTTTTTAATATAACTTAAATTGAAATATGTCGGAGATATCAACATTGATGATGAAATGTTAAAAAATATTGATACTTACAAATTTGGGGAGAAAACACCTGACCATATTATAAGATATCGTTTTAAGAATATGTATAATACTTTTTTCAAAGATGAATCCATAGCAACACAAGCTCAAATTTTGAGATGTCTAATAACATGGAAAAAATTAGAAGAAGCTATATCATTATTGGGTATTCAAAAGTCGACAAAAGATACAAAGATGAAACATAATGTCTTTGAGAATATAACTAGTGCATTAAAATATTTTGGAAAATCTTGAAAAAAAAGATGTCGGTGTTGCACGTAGAGTAATACAAACAACAATTGTTTCATCTAGAAATATAAAAGATCGTTTGACACAACACATGGCAAAAGTGATGGGAACCTCAAGAAAAACATTGCACAAACATAGCCAATTTTGATTGGAAATAGAGGCAAGTGATGAACTTACTTGTTGGAAAGTTATTTCTAGACAACCCTACAAAGATAGACTTGCAAAAAATCTTAAAGAATTGGCCTTTAATTATTGGTTGACAAAATCTATTTTTTCACTACATACAAGGGATGTGTTGCAATGAAAAATAGCACGATGTGAATATGAAGAACATGCAAAACATATATTGCTAATGACACAAATAGAATTGTTCAACAAGTTCAAAGAAAAGAACAAATAAGTTAAAATGGTCCATGAATACATTTGTGCAACAAAAACCATGGTTTGTTAGACCCATCATTGTTCGTTACCCTTCTGGACATCTCATCGTTGTTCGTTACCCTTATTTTCCTATGACTTGGATTGGTTTTCTGGAGGCTGATTGTTAGGGTCGTCTTTACCATAATTTGGTTGTTGTGGATTTGTAGACCCGAAATCCCATTTGTCCTGGTACCTAAATTTTTGCTCAATTTTGACAGCATATCAATAAGCAGCTCCCAGTGATGAGATGTCCAGAAAATCCATTTCGGTTTGGATGTACCTATGAAGAGCCCCGCGGTATTTCAGAACCAGATGTCGCTCAAAGTCTTTGATACCCAGCTTGGTGCACAAGGTATGGAAAGAATTTGTGAACTCCGACATTGTTTGGCCCCTCTCTTGCCACAATGTGGTCCATCTCATGTATTGTTCGTCATAATTACCAACAAGGTAATAATTTTCCTTCACCGCATCCACAAAAAAATCCCAAGTGGGCTCGGCCCCATATATTCCAGACTCCTCTATGGAACTTTGATCTCAGCGAGTTTCCCACCAATGTTTGACATGGCGGAGAGCCTTAAGGAGTGCAAAGTGATCATTTCCCTGTCAAAAAAATTGTGAACAGAGAAATAACCTTCTAGCAAACTTAACCATTTTTCTAGGGCATTTGCATCGATATGACCTTCAAATAGGGAATATCAAAGTTAACTTGTACCTTGAAAGGAGAGGTTCCTCCAAAGTGGTTGCTTGATGAAAATGTGCATGTTGTTATCGGCAAGCGTTGAAGGATGTGGGAAAAAATCTCCATCATTTCATCCCTCTGTCGCGTGAGAGATTTCTCAAGCAACAAATTAATACAACCTTCTACTCCGTCGTTTTTATTTTCTTCCACCATGGAGGGTTTCTTGGGCGTGCGAGGGAGATTTTCCTCAAGAGAGACAAGCTCAAGACCCAACTTTCTATACTCGGACCTTGTTAGGGACATGCACTAAAAAACGATCAAGAGCAACCTGCTCTGATACCAATGATCTAGATTATTTCCGGCACGAAATGAGAGCGGAGATATAATAAAGAAATGTACAGAGATATATCATATATCCAATAATATAACAGATATTTATCAGAGATATAACCCTAAACACAGAGATACAGTAATACACAATTTCTATTAATGAGCGAAATGTACAAAACTGTAGAAATACAGAGTGAAAAACTCACTAGAATGGTGGCAGCTTATCTTTATGAAGAGATGTGACGACTACGCTCATTCAAAAGAATATGATTGTTACAATGAGGCTCCAAATCCCTTTTTAACATAAAGAAAATCCAAAACCCTAACCCCGAAATATGAAAAGCCAACAGTTTTGTGGACCCTGTTTTGGGTAGTTTGGTGTATCAACTTATCGGGGGTGTAACTTTGGCATACGATCTTTGTTTGAGGTGCATGATAGCTCGTTGGAAAGGTATCAATGAGGAGATTCATTTTGAGGGCTCAATAAAATCCTTTGGCTATTTTTGAGGTGCCCAATCGCGAAAAAAATTGTTGTTTAGGCCCTCAAAATGGCCCCGAAAGTTTAGAACCTGAAAAGATGCTAAAAATAGTAAATTGCCAACCAACTGTTTTGAGCCAGTTGGAATAGGTGGGTGGCCACCAATATCCACCTAGATCATGAATATATCAGTAACACTACTACAAGTTCTTCAAACGTTGTTTCCAAAAGGATTGATTTGAAGGTGGATAAAATCTGTGTGATAGATTTTTTGAAAAAGTTTGAGAAATAAATTTACAAATACACCAAGAATTCATATAGAGCTCAACGGAAAGACCTACAATTCAAACAATCTCATGAAGTGTTTCCACCAGGGACAATTTTATCTATAGTTTATTTTGCAGAGAATTACACATTCGTTGCACAAAAAGAAATACAAAGTGAATATTATCATTCTGATCAATTCTCTATATTTTCCCACATTCTATATAGACATTCTCAATAAAGTGTTGATAACATAGAAAACACCAATGAAAATCGACATGTTATTAAATAATATCACTTTTATATAAGTGATGATTGGACACACGATACACATTATGTACAACATTGCTTTGGTAAATTTTATGATTCATTGAAAAATCGTGGGATTGGATTCGATCGACATTGGATACGATCAAATAGATGTACGGGTCAATTCAAATCTTCACGATCATTCTATTGATTGTGTCATCTTCACAAGAAATCAAACATTACACATTGTTGGAATTTCTTTGAAACTGGTCATGGAAAAGGTGAGCATGACGTTGTAGGGGCATGTGTAAAATGAGCACTTAAAAGGTATCAAATGAACCCTCATGTCAATCAATTTGAATCTGCTTATCAAGTTGTTGAATGGTGCAAAAAGGTACTAAGCCATGAAAATAATCTGTCAAAGGATGTGCACGGGTGTGTGTTTATATATGTTGCACACACATGTGATATTTTTATTCGCATTCAAAAATATGATTTTCACTCATGTTCAATAGAGAAAGTTAACAAGTTCTTGTCTTTAACATGTTTATTATATTGACATTTCATATTTATATTTAAATACATTATTATTGAACTGTGTGCAT
Source organism: Picea mariana (assembly GCA_032191745.1). Lineage (NCBI taxonomy): Eukaryota > Viridiplantae > Streptophyta > Pinopsida > Pinales > Pinaceae > Picea > Picea mariana. The sequence goes on along the minus strand of JASDQU010240438.1, from coordinate 109,340 downwards.
GTTTTTTTAGCATATTAGCATCCAAGATGTTGATAGATCAATTCCATATGAGTCCAGCACAATACATGGGACTCAGAAATTGCATTCAATTAAAACAAAACCCTTCCAAAATGTGTTTGCATTTGATGGAAGAAATGAATCTTGTTTTTGTTCAGTTTGCATAGAGGATACAAAATCCACAAACGTTTGTGAAAACAAAACTAAGAAATATGTTAAAGATTGGATACACATTGAAATTAATACAAAGGGGAAAATGACACTTGCAAGCTTAGATGAGATTGAATCAAATGAAACTATAGTGTTAATTGATGGTGATAGAGTTTTTTATCTTGTTAGAGAAGGTAAAATTTATGTTTCAATTGTTCAAACATATCTGTTTTTTTCCTCGGAAAAAATTCGTAATTTTATTAGAAAAGTATAAAATTACATTCGCAGATATATATTTGCTATGAGAATATAGCCAAAATATATATTGTCTTTGCATTGTCCCTTCCATTTCTAAAAGTTTCTTCATAAACAAAAAAGCATTCAAAATATCAGTCTTGTTTTGTGACCCATATACCGTCTAGTCATATACAATAAGTACAAAAAATAGCATGTTTTTTACATCATTTCTATATTTGAAATTCGTCATAGAGTCCTAGTAATGGATGCATTTATTTATATTTTTCCATCCGGATAGGGCCTGTGAAATTCAAAATTGCCTTCTGTTGTATGTTCTGTGATGTGCCAATTTCCATATTCTAGTTGCGTGGCTTCTTTGGAAAGTTGGTCAACCAGTGTGTTCCTTTCCCTATAGATATGAGAGAGAGAAATAGTGTCAAATGTGGAGATAATCCTTAGTACTTCTGCGAGATATGGTCTAAGTCTAGTAATATGACAAAATTGTTCATGATTTGCCCAATTGATGATAAGTAATGAATCCCCAAAGACTTGTAGTGAGGTACAACCTTTTTCTACTA
>JASDQU010240438.1:90702-108278 GCA_032191745.1 Picea mariana | reverse complement strand
ATTTATATTAGAGGTTGGTCATGAAGTAAGATCTAAAATTGTTTCTCATTCGTTAAGAGTTCATGTTCCTTAAATGTAAGGACATAGGTCAACATCACAAGATCTAGAGGCATTTTGCAAAAGTGAAAGAATGCCCCCTTACAAACTACTAGCAGGTTATTTCAGGTTGCGTAGTCTAAATATGAAAATTTTTAAACATTTTTTGGTCACTTTTTTCTGACAAACTTTGTCCAAAAGTCGGCCAAAAATTCAGAAGAATTGTTGGAATTGCATATATCAATGGTTGATATTACACAATGTAGGTGTAATAGAGGTTTTTCGGGGTGTTGAATCCATTTATGCATTAAAAAATGCAATTTCAGAAATTGAAAATTGCAATCTTAGCTTAGTCAGATTTTGGTGATGATTGCCAGAAAAAGTCCAAAAAGTAGAATGTTTAGATTTATCCATTTTAGGTGGCATGGTTTTTCTTAAATAACGGTGATGAGTCAACCCCCATTCACTGATAATAGTGAGTAATGTTCATCCTCACTGCTAGTTAACAACCAAGCTATGATAAGTTTTACCACCTTTACAATTTTTTATTTATTAAAAATTTAGACATAATTGTTGAATTATAAAATACATTTTTTTGATATTTTATGAGTATATAATTGTCTTTTGTCCAAGTCTTACAGTTTCCCAATTTTCTAAGTGGAAAAATAGTAAGTTTTTTTGGTGGAAAGGCAACGCAAAGATTATTAACCTAGGTAGATCCAAAGAAAAATACGTTTGTACATTTGACAAATGCTCTTGTCTCATTTACTAAGAGTTGTGTTCAAGACAACATACGATTATGAGTTGGGATGCAATGGCCCTGCCTTTGGTTTCCTTTAATGATATCTCCTTTAAAAAGGGAAAGCAAAGACATGACTCAAATAGTTTAAACTCAGAAAGGGAATTAATCCAACAAACTTTACCTAATGACATAAAGTAGTTTGTAATGCTCGGAGCTTCAACAATGTCTAATAAAGTTATATGTTGGTATGGGAAAAATAAGAAAACATGCTCAAGAAAATACCATTTTTTTCCAATTCTTGTAAAATAATCAAATTAAAATATAATTTTTTATAAAGAATTCAATAAGTAAATAATGGTATATACACTTTAAATATTTAACTTTAAATCTAAATAAACACAAAATGTGACTTCTTTTAAAGATGAAAAAATCTATTGTAACTTAGTTGTCAACAAACAATGAAAATAGTTATCACCAATTGTTATCTATGTATGTGGACTTACTCATCACCATTATTCAAGAAAAACCACACCACCTTAAATAACCTATTGATGGTATGTAAGTAGAAAGACTTACACTCTTACAAGATACGTGTAAACCTTGAACCGATAACATATTTCTTTGGGAATAGCATGTTCTCCAATGATTTTTCATCAAAATTTTAAGACCTTTTAATTAAAAATTTAAGTGCATGTGCATGTTCTTCGTATTAAGGATATATTCATATTAATAGAATGAAGCATGTTCTTTAATGATTTGCTTTAACGATTTGATAGAGGTCATGATATAGAGTTGGTTTGGTTGTTTATAGGAGGAGTGAACGTTGTTATTTTAGTTATATTTAATAAGTTTTTTGTAATTTGGTTTTATTATTTTTCAGAAAGAGAAGTCTTCCAAAAACAATGAGTAAAAAAACGTTTGGGACTTATTGTGTTAAAGCTAATTCTAGTTAGGGTTTAAAGATAATGATGATTCAATGCTTAAACAAACATGTTCCATTGATTATAATTGATTGATGTTTGTGCGTATGTTGGAACGTTGAATTTTATTATTATTTATGATTTTATATCATCTAAATAGTTTTTAATTTATTGATGTTTGTGCTTTTAATTGTATCTTGTAACGTTGAATTTTATTATTATTTATGATTTTATATCATCTAAATAGTTTTTAGTGTTATTGTTTGTTTACATGAAAATTTTGATTTCTATAATGTTATTAGGAATTTAGTCAAGGAGTGAGTTAATAAGTGCATAAACTTAACATTTTTGGTAATGTTGAAATTTAAAGTTTACTCTTGTTTATCAAACAATAAATTCATTATGGTAAGATATTTTTACCATCCCCTGTCCTTCAATTTACATTCACACAAATTAATAGAGTTCCAATTTTTAATTAACAAATTTGAGACCATGTACATTGTAGTTGTAATAATAACTTGGGCTAGGCTAGGCTTGTAGACCTTCAATTTACATTCACACAAATTAATAGAGTGCCAATTTTTAGTTAACAAATTTGAGACCATGTACATTGTAGTTGTAATAATAACTTGGGCTAGGCTAGGCTTGTAGACGTAGATGAAGAGTTTGGGGAGAGAAGGTATTGTAGTATTTAACTTTTTTTTGCTCATTTAAGAACAAATTATATGACTTGAATATGTCCTTTTTATCCTTTCTAATGCAAAATATTATTGGCCCCACATATGTTGGGTTTTTGGCTTCACTTTGAGCATATTAGTTAGTTGATAATATATGCCTATGCCTTTAAGTTATCTCATTCAATCCACCCAATACTTATCAGAATACAATGAAAAAATTTAGATGTCAGTTTCTTCAAAATATGCCTATGCTTTCAAGTTTTTAAAAATATATAAAGTATTTTTTCGATTACTTGTTGTTTTCTTTGATTTATACTTGTATGCCTTGAAGTTACTTTATAACTTATGTTTTTGTTTATTTGTTGTTTTCTTCAATATAAGCCTATGCCTTGAAGTTGTTCTTTGGTTTAGGCCACCCATACTTGTGAGAATAAACTCACAAATTTATTTGTAACTTTCTTTAATATATGTCTATGCCTTGAACTTGTTTATACCTTATGTTTTCATTTTCTTGGATTTTGAAAGGATGGATCGAGGTGAGTCGTTGGGACATGAGTCTCCAAATCCGCTTCGCAAACACTCGAGGCTATTGAATGAAGGAATAAGAGGGATCCCTAGTCTGACATAGACACCTAGGTCATTAGAGACCCCTATTTTAGCAAGGTATCATAGTCAAGTAGGGGCAACTAGTGACATGAGGCAGTCTAGTGGAAGGAGGAGATTATCAGGTGACTCAATCAATAGAGCATTGAGATAGATTGCTCGAGATGCATTTTGGGATTCAACCTATTTAAATAGATTGAACATAAATACCCCCACTTTGGAGAATGTAGAGACCCCATCACATCAAGAACATATGTTTGGCAAATTTCTTCTATTTTTTTTTATTTTTTTGTGTCTATTTTTTATATGTTTTTTATGTGTTTTTGTTCAATGTTGTGAATATTTTCAATTGTTTCTTTGTGTAGAGGATCAGTTTTATCAGGGGGCCAATAATGAAAGAGAGAGTGAAAATCAGGGAATGTCCAATGTTCATGTAGAGGGTGAAGGTGGATCAAGGAAACACTATCAAGAAAATGAAGATTACACCCCTACGACCACCTATCCCTCAGATGTTGGTGAAGAGATTCCTTGGGAAGGAAATGTTGAAGCAATGATGCTCCAATGATGCTCATCCCATCATGCTAAGCTGGAGAATGATCTTATGCATATGGCTCTCTCTATAGAGAGAAAACAAAGCTTGGAGATTGTTTTTCATTCTTTGCAAAAATTTATTAATGTATATTAAAACCTTAGGCCAACGTATGATACCTTCATAGATTTGATGAGGAGATAGAAGCCAGAGGTGATGGGCCCTGATAAATGGGAAGTAGTACAAAATAGAGTTTCAAAAGAGGAGGCAATTTCAATGTTTAATTTCAAGGAAGGTCCAAAGAGACTGATGTTGAAGGTGCAATATTTTAAGCACCCAAACATTGCAGGACATCTCTATAACAGACTCTTGGCAACATATGGGAGGTTGCCATGGAATGATGAGGTACCAATTTACTTTGCTAGAATTTTCTATGCAGAGTTTTTTTTGGGCATGCACCCCCATTATACCAGTCTACCATCTCGATATTATGGGGTTGGTAAAGGTCAAACATAAAATTGAAAATGGGCATATCGATATGCATCATTGTTGAGGCCTCCACCACCTTTGGTATCTCTCCCAACAGGGGCATTTGCTTCACATGTAGAGATGTAAGCCACATCACAAGTTGGTAAGGAGGCGATGACTGCAATTGGAGATAATTTAGAATTCGTTTTGTATGGTATTGACGTTGGTTTGAACCGACAAAGGGCGCAATCCATTGCTCGGGGGAGTTATGTTGACATGACAGATGAGGAGATAGATTCCATGAGTGTAGAAGAGTTACAAGCTTGTGAAATTTTTTGTCATAGTGGATGGAAAGAGTTAATTAGGGACAGTTTTCTTGTTATTAGATCTAGATACATATCATTGAATTGTTAGAAATAATTGATGTGTTACATGTTCATTAATTGCAATTTGGTCAAATGTTAAATGATTCCTCATTCAATAGAGGACTTGATTCATCACCTTTAAATTTCGATGCAATGATTAAGGTATGTTTTTTAAAATATCCATATCTACACTTTAGTTGTATAATTTCCACACCTTGTTGAAGAATCAATCCAACAAATGTATATCTCTCCATTAATGTGAACATATTTCTCTAAAATTCAAAGTTGTTTTGTTCATAGATTCCCTTTCCATCTCCCAACACATTTATAGGTTTATCTCAGTTGTCATCGCAAATGTTAGGGGCATTTCAAGAGGGGGACGATATTGAGGTTGGCACATCACAGGTATTGAATTTTTTGAAGTTTAAAACTATGATTTCAAGTGTCAATCATTTAATTTTAACTCATAAAAAAATATTTAAAAATGTTATTTATGTAAGTAGATGCCTTAATGGACATATGCAAATTTCAAATGTGTTATAGGCCAACTTGGAGAAGAGAGTGTCAGATAGAGTGCCTGAGAAGGATGYGTCCATATCAGASAAGGATGCATCCATACATRATGATGCATAGGTCATGTATATGTACATTGAATTTGTAATTTTTAGTGTGTTTTTATGWGGACTTAATTATATAAACATGAATGCTTAAATTTATTTTTCTACTTTTTTTGAAATTTTATGGGTTACATTATAGATATGCACATGATGCAGTTGCCTTGTATTTCTTTCGTCCATGTCAATGGTTTATAATAATATATACTTGGGATTTAGACATAACTACTTGTACTATCCTTAATGCATTTGCGAGATCTCTTTTTTTTCCTTTTGAAAGATGTGCAGAACAAATTTTTAGATCCCATTTTTCTTTCCTTTTGAAAGATGTGTAGAACAAATTCAATATCCTTTGACTACATTTCTTTTGCAAAAAGAGTTCAACATTATTTTTAAAACCATGGCTTATTTGTAGTTGAAATAAACTTGTAGCAAAACTGAAGTTTTGGTTGATCAAATAAATTCAATATCCTTTGCCTACATTTCTTTTGCAAAAAGAGTTCAACATTATTTTTAAAACGATGACTTATTTGTAGTTGAAATACACTTGTAGCAAAATTGAAGTTTTGGTTGATCAAATATTCCTCGTATAATATTTTAATTAAGCATTTTCTATTCATGGAAGGGTTAGTCAACCAATCCCTTTATGAATTTACCATCATTTAAAATGGTATATATTTGGGGAAAGAATGGGGAAGGTTCAACCATCCCTTATTTCTTTGAGTATTGTTTTGAACTCTTCACTAATTGCTTACCAACCATGAACTAAATTTTCTAGATTTAAAAAGAATGAGGAATGTTTAAACCACCCTTTATTTATTTGAGTATTGTCTTGAACTCTTCACTAATTGCTTTCCAACCACGAACTAACTTTTCTAGATTTAAAAATATGCTAAAAATATGTTAGATACATGATCTTACTTATGTTTAGATCATGATGCAAGAATTTTTGAAAGAGCATTTGATCATATGAGGACATCTATCCCACAACTGAAAAAGGAAAGATTTATCTTCTTGGAAGAATGGCGTAATATGGAGATTTATGTTTTCTACATACAACAAAGTGAATTTCTTCTTAGGGTATTGTCTATCTCTTAACTTGTTGCTTACTAACCACCAACCAACATTCCTAGATTTATAAATATGTTTTACATGGTTGTAGTATTTTCAAACTCTTAAGTTGTTGCTTACTAACCACCAACCAACACTCCTAGATTTAAAAATATGTTGTACATGATCTTATGTTTAAATCATGGTGCATGAAATCGATTATATGAGAACATCTATTTCAGAATAGAAAGAGGAAATATTTATCTTCTTGGAAGAATCCATATTTGTGTTTTCTGCATATATCCAAGTGATATCATTCTTGGGGTATTATCTAACTTTGTATTGATTAGATGAGAACATCTATTTCAGAACAGAAAGAGGAAAGATTTATCTTCTTGGAATAATTAAGATTTGTGTTTTCTGCATACATCCAAGTGATTTCATTCTTGGGGTATTATCTAACTCTAAACAATGATTGCTTACCAACCACACACCAAATTTTCTCTTTAAAAATATTTTGTATATGATCGTACTTAGTTCACATTAATGTAGGCATTTTTGAAAGAGCATTTGATTATAATATGAGAACATGTAAACCATAACAGAAAATTAAAAATTTATGCTTTTGGAAGAATGGCTTAATATGAAGAGTAGAATCAAAATAGAGCAATAATATTAGATCCATGGAACTCCGGTTGGGTATGTTATTCTTGCTCATGGTTGGGTATGTTATTCTTGATTGAATCACTTATTTAATATTTATATGTTTATTATTTTAGACAAGTATATACTAATATGTATTATTGGTTTTTCTTCCTTTTTACAATAATGTCTATGCATGGAGCATGAAAGAGAGCATGAATGCCCGAGGATGGACTCCAACACCTCTGGACTCACAGACTAAAGGGGGAATTCGACGTTTGGCCTTTTGATTCGAATTATTGGCCTAGCCTCTTCCCTCCGGCTACAATCACATATGACTGCGGGCTATGACCAGACGCCAAGACAATAGGCACCTATTTCGGTGCTTCTGAGCTTCAGGGATTTTCGAAGCACCAAGCTTCAAATCCTCCATAGTGGCTCTCCTCCAGAGTACATGATCTGGTGCCAAGTGTCTCCCGGTGTCAACAACTAGGATGGACTCCGAAACTTCTCCCTTTTAGACTCTCTACAATACTATACGCCAATTCCTCTGGAGTTCGAAGTCTCGGACTCCTGGAGTTCTGGTCACTTCGCCAACCACTTTGGCTAGGTGGGCACCTACCCCGGGCTGACACGTAGAAGGGTCAGGGGTGACACGTGCCCTCATCAGGGATGACACATGTCACGTTCCAATGGGTCTATAGGGTATGTGATACACACGAATCCAGGTGACACATGGCAAGCCAAACTTGGGTCCACGTCACCATGGATGACGTCACTTCTCCACGTCACTCTAGACTGATCATATTTCATGCCATCTGATCCCATGTCCAAGGTATGTACACGTAACCCTCGGATCAACGGCCTTCATTACTTCGTAACTTCTACTTTCAGGAGTTTTGCGATGCATACTTCTCTTTTCTCCTGGAGTTGGTTAGCGTCGGGCTGATCACAGCCTAGATCTGATGGTCAGGATAAGTCCCGAAGAGCCCTTGGATCAACGAATCTCATTACTTCAGGCTTCGGAGCTTATCAAAACACCACACCTCAATTCCCCTATAGTACCAAGTCTTCGGACTAAAGGATCTAGTGCCACGCGTCCCCCATGTATCAACGACTAAGAGGGGTCTCGAAGGATCCTGAGTTAGATCCACGGTCTATGTTACTTCACAACTCTGACCTTCGGGAGTTTTGGCTTCACTGCCACTCCATTCTCCTGAAGCGGTCAACACCGGGCTGACCTCATCATAGATCAAATGACTAGGAAAGAACCTGAAGGATCCCCAGATCAACGGTCCTGGTCACTTCACGACTCCGGCCTTCAGGAGTATTGGCTTCACTGCCACTCCATTCTCCTGAAGCAAGACTTCGCTGAAGTACCGTGTGTGGGTCCATCCTCTTGAATGATCGGATGGTAGGCGGGGTTCCTGACGATCTTCCCCAAATATATGACTTTCCTTTACTTCACAACTTCGGCGTTCGGGGAGTTTGATGCTATAACATCTCTATTCTCCCGAAGTAGAACTTTGTCGAAGTCTTCTCGTTGTAGATCCAACAACTGAGGGGACCTCCGAACATTCTCGATCGGTGGCTCATGCTACTTCACGATGGGGAGTTGGATCCCGGTTTAGACGGTGAGATAGGTTCACCCAACCACTAGGGAAACCCTTCAACGTCGGTCAACCTTACAGGAAACTGTGACTCTCGGTCACCTTCAGGTTGTTTGTGACTATTTGGGCCGACAATACTCCGAAGTCCCAGACTTTCGAAGTTCTGAAACCAGAGGGAATTATCTCCCTTAGGCTTAGCACAAGGTTCTTGGGTGTTGGTCACATGGTCCCTTCTAAACTCTCATGAGTTAAACACATCTTCCTCATCACGAATTGCTAAGGACTTGGGCATGGTGTCTCGATTGTGCAACAAGGAGTCTGAAGGAGATATCCTCTCCATACCGACAAGGTTAGATTGATGTAATGATTCCTATCCCAACCTCCCTACATGTTTACGTCCCAATACATCTCAGAGGCTAAACTGGGGCATATAGACGGTCAATCAAAAGCATGATTCCACAAGGAGGTAAATGCATACACATAACTTGACTAGTCAACACATAAACCATTTATAGATACACATATAAATAAACCCATGCATTCATCCATTATTTCAGTTCAATACACAAAGTATGAAAACACTTATCAGAACCAGAAGACGTGATGCGACTGCTGAAAGGGGTGCTCATTTCCACCCAACCATAGGCTCAGTCACTCCTAACGGATTTACAACTGGCCACCCTCGAGCTAGACCACGATGCTTTGAGATTGAATATTTTCTTCCGGCTCAATGAAAGTTAAGGACGAAGGTTACTCTCCTTCTTCCGGCATAGAAATAGATAGGGACAAAGGTTACTCTCCTCCTCCCAACTCAGTCATAGATAGGGATGAAGGTTACTCTCCTTCGCCTGAGTCAATCTCTATTTCCTGCGACCAGAACACACTCTTTTTCACATTTATCCTCGAACCCGAGAGCTCAGTCTCTTGTCTCTGCACTCTTCGTAGGTCTTCCTTTGCCCACCCCACCTTCCTTTCTTTCCTTCCTCAGCAATATTGCGCGTGGACCGAATTCCCCAGTCCGTGGTTAGGTCTGAAAGCCTTACAAATGGGCACCCTACCCATCCTCTCATTAACTCTTGAGGAGGTCTTCCCACCTACCAACCTGACTGGTAATTCATTCCTGGGTCAGAGGACTATTCTGGTCCTGAGAAATTAAATCCAACAAAGTACTGGTTTGGTGGGGTTTATCTCAACCATTCCTGGTTCCCCTCACCATCTCTTTCATAGCATATGTGGTCTCTCTTGGAAAACCCCTCCTTCATCAGTCATGCAACACTTATCCATTTTCTATTAATGACACACAATACATTCATTGACCTTTCATACAAAGGTTCATCAAGTCAACATTCACACATATCGAGTTTTCCATAGTCTCTTGGCCGATATAGTTATATTTACAAACTGGGGGAAACATGGGTGTTACATATGGTCCATACATGAGATATCTCAAAGATATGAGGACCACAACCAAATCCATCCAAAATACGATTGGGGGGAGGGGTAGATTCTTTTGGGTGAAATAACTTGTTCACCAAATTCCTTATGCCCAACAAAGAATTTTTCCTTAATATTTTTTGCAGATGGGATTCATTTATGTAAATTTATTTTAGTGTTGGAGTTGGTTCACTATGCAAGTATCGTAGAGAAGGGTTGGTTGACCCTTCTCCATCTATAGTTTAGATTTTTTAGGAAGTAATGTAGAAGTGTTGGATGATCCATCTTGATTTAGATTCATATCAACATGCCAATCATGTAATTAATTATCTTACTTAACATGATGTAAAGTGGAAAGGAGAAGGATTAAATGGCCCTTCTCCATCCCATATGTATTAATTTCATGGTGTTCTTGATGTTAATTTTAGATTCAGTTGTTCCTATGGTTGCAATGGAATATAACTAGATTAATCTTTACTAGTGGAAGCTTAAGGAATGATTGGATGACCCTTCTCTTTGTCATATTATATTTCAATTTTATCCATAATTCCAAAATATCCATTTACTTAACTTATTTAGTGGTATATGGAGAAATGATCCACTGACACTTTTTGATTATCATATCCATTGCAATACTTTCTAGCAATCCTAGAAGGTTAGACCAAGTATTCTCCATATATATGTAACATTAAGAAGGGTTGGACAACCCTTCTTCATCTACAAGTATGCAAGGAAGGATATATCAATCCTTATCCATCTATAGTTTTCTTTAATTGACCCCAATTAACCCTAGTTTTAAAAATTTGTTGGCATTGAATGTAGAAGGGATTGTTGAATCTTATTCATTTACATTCCTGTCAACATGTCAATCACCTAACCAATTCCCTCATAATGTGATGTAAAGTTAGAGAAGATAAAGGACCACCAATGGAACATAAGGAAATACGTTACTGGCCCAAGACATGTAGAGACATGAAAGTCCCCCTTAAGGACCATTAACAGGTCACCAATAAGTCATTTCAAGTGACGTGGTTTGCCTTGAATAATAGTGATGAGCCATCCGTCATTTGTGGATAGTAAAAAAATGATGATTCTTAAGAGGAAATTAAAAAAAGGTTGAAATTGTTACAATAATAATAATATAATCATATACATGTACTTGATGCAAAATAAAAAATCCTAGAATGTCAAGTTTGTTTAAAAAACCGTAATGGTATGCCATCTTCAATTATTCGTTCATGATCGACTTTTTACATTTTCCATTTTCTAACCTTTGATATTTTCCTTGATTGAACCTCTATTAAATTTATGCATGCTACACATACCAAATGACTATATTGACAACTTATGACATCCTACTAATAGTCTTGAAAGTGAACATGACTATCGGTTTGATGGGTTTCTTGAAAAAAATAGCCTTTTAATACGATGGATGCTCTTTCATATATAAAACCGTTATCATCAAAATCTTCTAATAATTTCATCTTTCCTTGTGTGCATCGCATCAAATGATATTCAACGTTTTCATCATTGTCTACAGGTGCAACCACATCAAAGACATCTCCTACAAATAACTCGTCATATTCCAACAAGCATTTCTTGTTAGATCAACACACATGCACACAATTGTACTATATATAAATTATATATATATAGATATACATGTAAATCTACATTGTTTAAGCATAACAAATATGTTTGAATGATAGTACAAATTTTTATATTTAGATGTGGTGATTGGTGAAATTCATTGATTATGTAATTAATTCTACATATTGATAGTTCCCAGAATGGGAAGGATGACGATGGCAGATGAAGTAGCTACAAATTTTTCGGCAGGATAAAATTTTTCTTTTCTCCCTAACAGGTTCGAAGGCATCTCGGGATAGGGTGCCAGGATAGCAATCAGGGCCCGAGCATCGTAGCTTTGGCCAAATACCGATCATGGTGTTGCCATCGATGAAGTGAAACCCCATTTTAATTGGATATGAGGGGAACTCTTTGCCTCACTTGGTGACCTCAGTTGGTGGCGATTTCTCGGGAGATTGGCCGCAGACAGGTGGGTCAAAGGAACTGACAGGGATCGGTTTCCCAAAGAAAATGGACAACGACCAGAGGATACCTTGAAGTGTGGAGGTTGGGGGTTCGAGGATTTCGATGGCAGCATTGACAGGCTCGACTTCCCCCATTGGCGAAGCAACTACCATTCACGACCAACCTAAGTTACACCGAGGGTTGGGGTGGGGAACACGTTTATTACCCTATGATGGAGGGAGTCTTTGATGGGGGTTTGGGGTTTGGTTTGAGGGAGCTCACAACATGACTTAACATCCCATTTTCGGACCTAATAGAGGATGCTCCTACAGATAGACCGATCGTACTCATAGAAGGTTTCAACTCACCTCCGATTTATTTGCCATCGGATTTTTTGGTGGATGATGAACAAGGGAGTGGTAGGGGACCGGGGGTGACCACAAGTGGGGATGATTATGCCTTACCTGCTGATACTATACACGATAAGAAGGGCTTCCTGCCTGCCAAAAATCCATAAAGGGGGGAGTGAACAACTAAGGAGCTGAATAACATGGAAGGTCGACACACAAAAGCCGTTCGGTGTGCTCGAGATAGGGAAGGTATAGAGTGACTGGTATTTGGAGAGGACGTAGCAATGGATAGGGTTTTGGATTTCACAAAAAGGGAAGTGGTGGGCAGATTCAGAGGTAAGAAATTGGGAATGGATTTTCTTAAGGACTGGGTAACCAAAATCTGGTTACCAAAGATCTCCAAGATGCCACACATTCAGCTCCTCACCAGAGGATGGTTTTCTTTCGTCTTCTCCGCACCAGAGGATGTGGACTGGGTCCTAAAGAAGGTATGGAGATTGGTTGAAACCCCTACACTTCTCAAACGTTGGACCCCAACTTTTGATGCAAAGAGAGAACAAATTGATGATGAACCCATCTGGGTCAAGCTCCCGGGGCTTTCGATGCAATTCTGGAATGCTCACTGATTTGTGGCCATCGACAATATGTTGGGAAGCTACCTAGAAGCTGACATGTCCTTTGAAGATACAGGATACATGACAGTGGCCCGAATCTTGGTCAAGATAAATCTGAGAAAGGGCTTACTACAAGAGATTACTATCGACTCGGTAGCCGAGACTTTTGTTCAAACTTTAGACTATGAAGGAATTCCATTTAGATGCCACAAATTCCATGTCTATGGCCATGGGGTAGCAAATTGTCCTCTACGCTTCAAAGGAAATGATTGGAAAGCCAAAGGCAAAAGTTCCTCCTCCTCTCCTCCTAGAAAAAAAATAGGAACAACATATGGGCTCAGAAAAGAAAAAGTGAAAGGAGATGCCGCTCCTAGAGATATCGTGTACAAAAGGTACGAGCACGGGTCGTCGGAATAACCAGGGAGATGGAAATATAATGCATGCTGCAGCTAGTCTGATTTCCTCGCCTTCTTTGGGGAACCTCCTTCGTTGAGATCAAGAACTATCGAGTATGTCAACACTGGATATTTCTAATTTTACTTGCTATCCTCTTTCGTCTATGGAGTTTATTGATCTGGATGTAAACACTGTGGCTCCTTCTCTTCTTCCGGGTGGGAAGTTTCATTCTCTAGTCAGTTTGCCCTCCCTCTTTTGCCATTTTTCCTCCATTTCGATAATATTTGTTCCTCTGCTAATCACACCATCTCTAAACTCGGGGAGGGAGGAAGAACCAAAGTCGACTGTGGAACTATTACTTCTTGTCAGCCTCCCTTTTCAGTAGGAAAAGGTTCATTTCTAGGCCTACCTTCGGGCTCTCCCTCTCCACCTTCCTCTGTTGCATCCCTCTCTTCCACCCTTACTTTCGCTCAAGCCACTCCTTCCACATCAATTGACTCTTCTTCGGAAGACAACAAAGTATGCTATAACCTTAGGAGTATATCGATGGTCAAGGAGGACCCCTCGACGAGCAACTATCAGATGTTGGAAGGCCGAGGCTTGGGGCCACTACCCCGAACTGTCTTTGTGGGTAAAGGCAGGGGACAGAAATCACACTTATATCTAACACAAGATCAGGCTAGAATTGACCTGGCTTTAGGCAGACAATCCTGTATTGAATGGGTTCTTAGAGAAAAGCCTCCCCATGAAGGAGTTACCCCATGAGGATCCTTTCTTTCAACTGTCGGGGGTTGGCGAACCCGTAAAAAAAATCGTATTTATGATGGTTTGTCGAACAAAGCTCACTAGAGGTCATTCTTCTACAAGATAATTTAAGGGATAGCGTATTAGTGGTAAAGGCCCTGGAAACTTTATTCTCGGGTTGGATGTTTGCAACAGTGGATGCCAGAGGTCGCCCGGGGGGACTGGCCACAAGGTGGAAGAAAATAAACTGCAAATTGGAAAGTGTCTGGGGATTTGTCTCGTGGATTGGACTAACTCTCTTCTCTATAGACTTGGACCACAAATTAACTATTATAAACATTTATGGATCTCATCAAGATCGAAAGTTTTACTGGAACTCTCTAGTTGGGTGTGAGTGGTTTAAGGACAAGGATTTCCTACCGGGGGGAGATCTCAATTTCTCTCTAGAAGCCTCGGAAGTGTGGGGTCCTCGAGCTACACATGATCCCTTAAACAATTTCTTTCTAAACTTCCTAGACCAGGCGGAGTTGGTGGACGTGGAACCCCAAAAATTAACTCCCACATGGTGCAATAGACGGGTTGGCCCTGATCAAGTGGCTAAATTTCTGGACAAAGTTCTACTGACCGATGATCTCCTAGAATCATCTGAGCTGGTTAGACAATGGGTTACTTTTGGGGGATAATCAGATCATCTTCCGACACTGATTGAATTCCAGACAAAAAATAGAAGGGTGTCGAGCCCCTTCAAATTATTTTAGGGTTGGCTCACGGACCCAACCTTTCTTGAATTAGTAAGGGATTTGTGGGTAACTATTCCATAACAAACCCAGGTCCTTGCGGAGATACTTTTTGTTGAGAACCTCAAACGACTCAAACGAGCAACAAAAGGATGGGCCAGAGAGAAAAAAATTAAAGACGACCAGGAGTTGAGTGACATCGATTCTAAACTGGCAAAGCTTCAAGATGGGGCAGGCCAGGGGTTCTATAGTCAGGAAGAAAAATAAATTTTATTTGTATTGGAGAAAAGGCGCAGGGCCATTTTGGAAGAAAGAGAAGCACAATGGAGGTTAAAGAGTCGGGCTCTTTGGCTAGCCTGCAGAGATGAAAACACCAATTTTTTCAAGCATATGCCAAAGGGCGGAATATGACCAACACCATTTGGAGTTTGAGGGATCAGAGGGGGGAACAAGTCAAAACTTTCAACAAACTAGCCGATCTGGGAACCAAACACTTTAAGGAACTTTATAAAGCACAAGAGGAGATGTCCATTGCTGAAATCATTAAGGTAGCTCAATTATTTCCCCGCTTTGTTGAAGACGATGAAGCTGAGTTATTGACGACCCATGTCATAGGTAAATAAATGATAGAAGTATTACACTCCTTTCAAAAAGGGAAGAGCCCTAGCCCTGATGGATGGCCTATTGAATTCTACTTGGGCTGCTTTGATATTCTTGGATTTGACTTATTGAAGGTGATTGAGGAAACTAGGGTGCGAGGCCATATTCAAAATCCAATCAATGCTACTTTCATATCGCTCATCCCAAAGATAGACAATCCCTCCTCTTTTAAAGGCATTTGACCTATCTCCTTATGCAACTGTCTATACAAGATTATCTCAAAGGTAATCAGTAGAAGGCTGAAGGTAATCCTCTCCAAACACATCTCCTGCGAACAATTTGGATTTCTCGAAGGCAAACAGATTAATGAAGCCATAGGAGTAGCACAAGAAGGACTACACAACATTAAACTAAAGAAGCTTAAAGAAGCTGTGGTGAAAATAGATTTATCCAAAGCTTTCGACTAGGTAAACTGGCTATACCTCAGAATGCTTTTGATACACCTGGGATTTGGGCTGGATTTTTCCAACTGGGTAATGGCATGTTTGAGCTCGATATCCTTCTCCATTCTCCTCAATGGCTCCATCACATATTTATTTCAAGCATAAAGAGGAATACAATAGGGATTCCCTCTCTCTCCCTTACTCTTTCTACTGGTAGTTGAGGGCCTTAGTCGTTACTTGGCAGGGGGCAAACCTGGGTGGCAGATTCACAGGTATAAAATTCTCAAATGGATTGACCATTACCCACTTGCTTTTCGTAGATGATATACTAATCTTTTGTGATGGCTCGTAGTGAGATGCTGACATTTTATCGAAGGGTCTGATACTCTTTAGAACTGCAACCGGTATGAGGATTAATGCACAAAAATCCAATATTCTATTCTCTCGGACTGAGGATGATTACATTCAATATTATTTGGACCTTTTCCCCTTTCAAACATTGAATTTGGATGAGGGACTCAAATACCTTGTATTTCACTTAAAACCAAATGATTATCGGAAGACTAACTGGATGTGGCTACTCGCAAAGATGGAAAAAAGACTAAAAATTTGGAGTAATAAATGGCTATCAAGCGCAAGGAGGTTAGTCCTAGTTAAGTCAGTTCTAGAAACAATCCTTATATACCAGATGCCCCTCTCTTGGATCCCAAAGGGAATTTTAGAAAAAGAGAGAAATATTTCTTTCTCTTAACTTTGGAGGGGGAAATTGGAAAACCGTGTGATGCCCTGGGTTCGATGGGAGAAAATTGCCAAACCAAAGGCCTTGGGAGGATGGGGGTTAAAAAATATTTTTCTGTTCTCAAAAGCACTTGTGGCAAAATCAGTATGGAGACTGATCACAACAAAAAGCCTTTGGAACAAAGTTGTCCTTTTGAAGTATGTGTCCCCACTCACCTTAATAGAATGGATCAAGATCCCTAGCCCACGACCAACGGGTATCTCAATGATGTGAAAGTTGGTACAACGAGCCTTTGATGTGGTTGGAAATAGTTTAGCCTAGTTGATAGGGTCTGGACAACCACTCAGAATTGGATGAGATCCCTGGGAAGGATGCTTGAGGGAGCACATTCTTCTAGTTGAACTATGCATAGCCTTAGACCGAGGGGGATATTACTATCTGGCCCAAGTCGCATACCCCTTCCACACAACTCTATGGAAACAAGGCTGGAAAAATGGTAGAACTTTGGGTTTAAATGAACCTGAAGCTTTACTATGGGACCGATATCTCAGAGCTCTTAGGAGAGCAAGAATTCGTTTGAGCGAGAGGGAGGATGAGGTGATTTGGGAAGGAGATCCAGGAGGCTTCTACACACCCAAAGCTAGATATGCACAACTAATCATTGACCCACTACAACAAGATGCGAAGTGGTGGTGGAGGAAACTTTGGAAACAAAAGTGCCCAGGAAAAGGAAAAATATTGGTTTGGACAATCCTAGAAAACAAAGTACCTACATGGGACGTTCTACAGAGGAGACAATTCCATGGCCCAAGCTGGTGTTCACTATGTAGAGCTCATGGGGAATTGTACGATCATTTATTTATGCATTGTCCTTTCACCATATCGGTCTGGGCGAAAACATCCAAATTAAAGACCGCCATTGGTCATTGGCGAGGAGAATCCTTGGAAGAAGCCTTGAAAGACTAGTTATCGCTGAGGACACCAAAAAACATAAAATCCTTTCCCATCATTGCTGCCCGGGGAATATGGATAGCCAGAAACACCATACTCTTCCAGGATGAACCACAGTCATCATCTCATGTGGCCGCAAATTGCTTAAGTATCCTCGACAATCTCAATTTCGGAGATGGATAGGGACGGGGAACTGCCTGCTGAAGTCAGGAGGAACATATCGACAAAGGCCTTGGGATTTCTTTGATGGAGCAGACTCAGGTGATCATTTACACTAT
>JASDQU010240438.1:62727-85464 GCA_032191745.1 Picea mariana | reverse complement strand
AGAAAATCTTCATTTTGACAAAAATGATTCAAAAATAATATCAAGAATTTGATAAGAATTGTTTAAAAAAACTTACTTTCAAAAAAATTATCTTTGATACAGAGGAGTTGCTTATGAAAACGTTCACCTTGAAAATAATGTTCAAGTTGAAAATAATGTTTAATAAAACCTTCAATATATAAATTGTTGCTCCAATAAAAACAACAAAAACCTTGTTTCAAACAGTGAAAAAGTTGTTCCAAACTTCTCTTTAGTGGCTCCACATAACTGAAAATATGAACTAAGGGAATGAATTGTGCAAAACAAGTTCGATCAAAAGCATAGTTATATCATTTTGCGCCAAATGATACGCCAAACGCTGTGTCTCTTCGTATCTTTTCATCCAATGGAATTTTGACATAAGCTTTTCGACCGAAAGATTGGAAGTTTGTTTATTTTTAACGGATTCCGTTAAGAATAACCTTTCGGCCAAAAACCTATTTTTTTTAGCCGAAAGATTATTTTGGCCAAAAATCTGCAACTGAGGCAGTTTACTGAAAACTCTCAATTCTCCCTAGCTTACTTCAACTTTGGAGGTAGCGGATTCCCACAAATACAAAGAATTCAGTTTCATAACTGATAGACATTTGTAGAAATGAATCTAATTTCAATTGATATAATTCATATTCATTTTCATTGTTTTTAGCTAATTTTAATTAATTTTTCAAAAGGTGACACTAAGATTTAGTAAAATGAAAAATCCATATTGTGAAAATACACAGTGGAAAATTATGAAAATTTTATATTAATAAGCTTTATACTGCCCTCTTCAAAAGGGTATTTTTAGATTTTACTTTTAAGTAAAAATTAAGAAAATTACATGACTGGTAAAAAAATGTTCTTAGAATCTACAACTTTTTGGGATTGGTCAACTTCAAAAAATTGTAGAAATTATAATATTCATTCATTATATTCAAAACTATAATCAACATAAAATAGAGTCTCTGTGGATTATTGTAGCATATTCCATTTGTCCGAAACAAAAGTTTAATAATTTATACATTATTGGGGAAAAACATAATTCATTATCATTCCATTCATTTTTAAAGATCTCAATAAAAAAAAATTGAAAAATAGTCAATAGAAAACTAACAAGTTTTTTGACAAGTTTTGTTTTTAAAGTGAAATTCTAAATAAAAAAAATATTTTTTTAACTTAAAGTTAAAGAATTTGTGAAAATATAATTTTTGTTCTAAAAAAATAAACAAAATAGACACCCACATTCATGATTTTATTAAATATTTGGATTTAAAAAAAATGTAAAATATGAATTCACTTAAAAATATCCATTTCTAATTTCTAAAAGCCATACCTACATGTATATAAGTACAAATATATAAGTACAAAGTAAATATCAATTGATGATTAAAATTGTTTTCACTTACCTTTAAAAATAGCCATTTCTAATTTCTAAAAGCCATACTTATAAAAGCCATACCTACATATATATATATATATTTACAAAGTAAATATCAATTTATAATTGAAGTTGTTTTTACTAACCTTTTGAGTAATTTTTTTAGAAATAAAAAAGAAAAAAAACCATGAAAACTTTATGATTTATGCAATGATGTATTTATAGAAAAATGGATCCAATTCAAATATTATGTTTAATTTATGTTTACCAAATGCATTTTGATTTCTGTTGATTAAGATTTTATTATTTTTTGAGTTTTTATTTGAGATTAATTAATTTTATCCAGAGATTAATTAATTTTATCCACACCATTTAGCACTTTATGTCATGAATTTCTAATTTTTTCCACACCATTTAACACTTCATGTAATGAATTTCTAATTTTCTCCATAGAATCTTTCTTGTTGCACAATCTAGTTATTATGAATGGAAGAATTAATATTGTTGTGAATAATGATTTAAAGTTGATATTTTTGAACATTTTTGCTCTATACCATAGCATATAGTAAAAGAACACATGCACCAAAATATTTTTTGTAAGAGTTTTGGTTTTAAAATGTTAGGCATCATCAAAATTATTTTCACTCATTGTCGGTATCTACTATGTCATGGTAGATTTTAACGATCATCATAGAATAACTTGGTAGATTTTAACGATCATCATAGAATAACTAAGGTAGTATCAAATAATTAAAATAGTTTTATCAAAACCAGAGTTTTCATTAAATTTCACTAACTATGAAAGACATTGTCATTTCATTGTTTTTTCATAACTTTTAACTTTTGTGATAATGCATTTTTTTTCTTCCACATATATATTTTTTTATATTTATAATAATATAAAAGTGTACATAACAAGTATTTAATGCATTTTTTATTTAAATTTGATTAGTTATTGTTTTATAATAAACTGTTATCTTGTGTCTCTAAAAATAGGTGGAGTGTTAAGTGGAAAAATTGAACGTTATAGAAACTATCTATATGATTAAACTTCAAAATAATTATATAACAATATACTGTTTTACAAAAAATATATATATTAAAAATATATTTATTTTTATTAAAATAATTAAAATAATTATCACAATCTAAATCTAAGTTAGTAAGACAAAAACATTTGAAATTAAAAAATATTAGTTTCAAAATTTATTATACAATATTATTTTTCTTCTACAATTTTAAATAATTTTAAATCTAATTAAAAAATATATATATTAAAAATATATTTATTTTTATTAAAATAATTAAAACAATTATCACAATCTAAATCTAAGTTAGTAAGACAAAAACATTTGAACTTAAAAAATATTAGTTTCAAAATTTATTATACAGTATTATTTTTCTTCTACAATTTTAAATAATTTTAAATCTAATTACATCTTTAAATAACTCCCAATCTAATCTAATTATGTCTATAAATTTCTACTCTATATGTTACATTTTTTCTTTCTACACATTAAACATGGAGATAGCATTATTTGTGTATCACACAAATCAAAGATCTGTTCAAGTTAATAAAGATTAAAACCTAATACAACTTTAAAAATATATAAATATCATAAAATCGTAAATACAATTATGATTTTTTTAAAAACTTCTTGTAATATTAAGAGAAAATAACAATTAGTTGGTTCACTGTAGGGGATGGATCCAAATTGCTTTAGAATACAACGGCTTAATCCACCTGGGACAGTATTCAAAACTGAGTAGCAAGCTGGATATCCAAATTGCTTTGGAATAGAAGGGCATATAACTCACCTGCAGCTACTGAGTAGCAAGCTGGATATCCAAATTGTTTTGGAATAGAACGGTCTATAACTCATCTGTTGCAGCATTCAATACTGAGTAACAAATTGGATATTGCGACAGCATTCAATACTGAGTAGCAAGTTGGATATTCAAATTGTTTTCAAATAGAAAGGCATATAACTCCCCTGCAGCTACTGAGCAGTAAACTAGATATTCAAATTGCTTTCCAATAGAACGGCCTATAACCCACCTGCTGCAGCATTCAATACTGAGTAACAAACTGTATATTGCGACAACATTCAATACTGAGTAGTAAGCTAAATATCCAAATTGCTTTCGAATAAAAGGACATATAACTTACCTGCAGCTACTTAGTAGCAAACTAGATATTCAAATTGCTTTCTAATAGAACCTCCTATAACCCACCTGCTGCAGCATTCAATACTGAGTAACAAACTAGATATTAATAGTCGTTGATTTAAACTATTATTATTATTTTTTTATTCCAACTGCTTTTGCTACAGTCTGCAAACTTCCCATGCCTGACATAATTCCCACGGTCTTGTTTACACCGAAAGGCATTTTCCCCGAAGGAGGGTTCTTCTCGACTCTCGTGCGCTGACATTTTATTCACAGGACACCTGCCATCTACGTTGCAGAGATCGATGGGTAACACGTTATACATCAATATCAGAAAACTTCGAAGACCAGAAGGGGCGGTTTCTCTGTTATTCCATTCACAGAGAAGGACAGATCAGAAACGTTCTCAATTTATTTCAGGCCTTCTTCGTTCCCCTTTCCAAGTGAGAAAGTTATGGCAGAGGCTGAAATCTTCAACATCATTTATTTAAAAGAAGCTGTACAAAATATTCCGGTCTCCAGTCTTTCACGAAAGGTGAGGCACCATTTATTTAAAAGAAGCTGTACAAAAGATTCCGGTCTCCAGTCTTGCAGAACAGGTGCGGCAGGGAGCTTGATCCGGAACACTAAAGCAAACCTTTAAGTAAAATCCTTCCAAATTCCAAATTCAGGCTGCAAATTTGCTATCGATTCACATTTGAAATTCAGAAGCCCGCGATAATTATGAAACTATACCGAGTAAAAGTAATTCCCCGATTCCAGACGGAATTTTTTCCTTGAGCACTATAATCACAGTTGCTAACCCTCCTTGAGCTATGAATAATTTGTCGCCTGCAACAGAGGTTTTTTTATATATAAAATAGAAAAAAATATTTCATACAGAGATTCAACCCATTCAATTCATTGTAACACTCGAAACATAGTGTTTTCTTTCTCTATTTAGATATACATACATTGTAAATGAAAATTACAAGTAAGACTTCTCTAAGCCTTTGGGCCTAATCCATACAACATGCCTCTCTCTCTCTTGACTTGATTCAACTAGCGTTTGGCCTTTCCCCTTCCTGGCCTAATTTACTCTTTATATGGCCTCTCATTTTCCTTCAAGGCTTACAATATTATTTGAAGAGGATTCTGAACTTGATTTTATTTCAGATCCTATAAACACTCCAATAATCCCTAAGGATTCTCATAAATCTAAAAACCTCTCAACAATCCTCCTATCTCTAGGATTTCTAGATCCATAAAATCCTCATGAGATCTCTAGGATTTCTCTTCTATCCTAATATCTCTCAACTCCTCACCAATACTCTCGAGATCTCTTCTTAGAAGTAGATATATTACAACATATTTTAACAAATGTAATCCAACTCACACATTCTATAATTCCTATCAAACTTAAGAAATCCTAATAATTCAACAGACAATTCAATTAGGGAACTAACTCCCTTAGTAAATGAAGACCCCCTAGGTCTCATCAAATGCACAAAATTAAGGAGATCAATAAAATATGATGGGTACAAGCATACTTTTGAATATAGAAAAAATAAAGAAAAAATAATTTTTAACATGAGGATCTCGTGCTCTTTAACCTAAAAACAATTAACACTACAACATGGGTAGTCCATACTACCCACTTTTCCATGTGATAAGGCATGAAGTAGGGTTTCCCAAAGAGATCTATACTCTCCAAATGCTCTCTTCCTCTTCCTATATTGGTATTGTGTGAATGGCCACACATTAATAAAAAAGTATTTATATTATAAAAGTGATGTTAAAATTATTTGATTTATTAAAAAGAATTTAACCAAATAAATTTGAAAGATGAATCCCAATATTAATAACCTAAGTTACTGAAAATTATTTGTATTTTCTGTTATTTCAATGTAACATGTCAAAAATTGTGAATAAGATGTATATTTTTGTAAAAAAGATTTCAAAAAATATCTAAAAGATGTTTCAAAATTTTTCTAGAGTTTTATATATTCCTTTTATGCCCGTCATGAATTTTTTTATTTAAATGCTTAAATGGTAAAAATTGCAAGTTATTTAAATTTCTAAGAGTGTGGCTCCTAAAATGGAAAAGGATGGTGAAGCTTGTGGAGATTTTTTTTTATTTCAATGCTTAAATATAAAAAAATTGCAACTTCCATTCCCTCTACAGCGCTGAAACTCTTCACTAATTGAAGCAGGCTTGGGAAAAGGAACGTCAAAAACAGTTATTCGGTAACAGAGAGACTGTAAAGTCCGGACATAGGTTCATTCACATCCTTCCTTCAACATATCCATCAACAATCCAATAATTGCATCCTTCTTTCATGTAAATCACAACAAATCAAATCATCTCAGAATTTCATTTATGTTGTAACTTTGCACATTGTTTCAAGATTTTCTCAAGGAACCAAGGATCTTTAATTCTTATGTTTGGATCTTTCAAGTTTTCATGTACAGTCACTTTCTAGTAAGATCATTTGCCCTTTCTTTGTACCTTGAGCTCTTTATTGTAATCATTCTTGGGCATGTTCATATAAATGATCAACATTTTTTTTTCAACAGAAAAATTGCTCATTTATATTAGAAAATATAATTGTGTACACCATTCCATCCACTACAAAGTTCATGCATACTTTTCCTACCTCCCATCTTACTAACATAGACAAAATATTGCACCTTTACGTGCTTCAAAAACGTATATGATCTGAACTTTACAATGTGACAACACTATAGCCATCAAGATAACATATAACCCATGAGTCTCATAGATAATATAGACTCATCTAAGATCCTTCAAAAAATCTATATCACCGAGATGAAGACAGAGAGAGCAGAAAAAAAAGTGGATACAGTCTTAAAAAAAAACTCAGTAGCCTAGTAGGACCATAAAAAATAACTAGTTGTTAAAAAAGTTTGAAAATGAGAGGAGGGCCCTCATTCCCATCTATCCACAAGCTGTATTCGATCTTTCCTTCGGTCTTTGTCAAATCCTTTTTCGAGAGAAAGTCTGCTTCCTTATTTAGATCCATGTAAACATGAGTGTAATGGATCTCCCTAAATGATTTTTTGAGATTGTTGATTTTGTCCATCCATCCCATCAAAGAAGCAATCTGCAGCTTGCCTCTATCCTTCAGCCAATCAATAATAACCTTTGAATCACCAATTACCTGGATGACTTCAATATTCAACCGCACGACCAAGATATGTGTCACCCATGCTCCAAGCAGGTCTGCCCTAGTATTTGTCTCAAAGCCGTAATTGAAGGTCCACTTATATACTGAGTTTGCATTGATCTTGATCGATCCCTCAGCGCCATACATGTGGTCTGTTGACACGAAGATTAATTTTTCCACCCTTTAAAAATAAAGCTTCATCTTTTCCTGAGCCATGGAGCTGCCCTTAGTCCGAAATAGAAAGGTGTCAGAATCACCCGTTCCTTTTCCAGTTTCGAAATTCAGATTCTTCTCGAGGTGTGATCTTCAACTGTCCCTTTTTCCCGGCGCCGAAATCCCGAAGCCATTTCAAAATATTAAGAAATATAAAGTAAAAAGGGGGAAGGAATGAACGTTACTTTTTCCATTGTTTACCACAAAGCACTCTTTAATTCATAATTAATCAAATCCCTAAACCCAATTATCTCTCCCTCAGTATTTCGCGATTCGGTGTTCTCTCTGCTAAAACGTTTTCAAACTCTTCTCCTTCGAACTCCCGGTCCTCGATTTTCTGAAAAGTAAAAAATTAAAAAGTACTTGTCCACTAATCATGATTAATTAAAGTTTTTTAATACGAATGATTGGCGCCTCGCTGATCCCATCGCAATTTCGCTTTCCGAGGTTTACTTGTGACATATCCCCTGTCGCCAGGATCCCCGAAGTTTTGAAATGTGAAATTGTGTTTCACGCCTCGCTAATCCCATCGCAATTTCGCGATCGGGGGTTTACTTGTGACATATCCCCTGTCGCCAGGATCCCCGAAGTTTCGAAATGCGAAATCACGTTTTCTTTAAACAAACCCTAAGATTAAAAGATTAAACTGTTTTCAAAACACGATTAATGATGACTAAGTTGCTTTTTGCTTTTCGAGAATTAAGGAAGGTAGTGATTTTCGGGTTTTCAGCTTCGAAATCGTCGATATACGGTAGTATTAATAACGGGTAAATGCAAATATTTTTGACGTGAATTCATATCTCTAAGCATATCTTTCAAATTAAAGCATTTATTTTTCATCGATGGTATCAGTACGCTCGCTACAACACAAATTTAGAGATTAATAAAGGTCCTGTGTGTCAAAATTCATTCTTAACCTTTACCCACTTTTCTCTATAAACAAGTTTCTGGTCCAGTGTAATTACCATGGTGCCCAAGAAGGCCACAAAGAAAAACGAGGAAGTTGCAGAGGTCTTGAGCCCAGACGAAGATGTTGTATCTGATACAATACCGCATGCCATCGATTCCATAAAATCCCGCAGGCAGATTTTCGAAACTCTCGATTATGAGATTAAGAACTTCCCCCATGATGACGACAACAAACTCCAGGATATAGCGGAGTCTGAACTTCACAAGGTGGCTATGCGGCCAAGAATCCTGACTTACAACGACATGATTAGTTGGGCTTTAGAGCGAGCAGACGTGCAGACAAGGAGCATTATGGACAATCGAGGGGTCGTCATCAGCTCCTTCAGACCAAAACATATACAAGTAATGTATAAATTGTCTTCTTGTCCCAAAGACATCTATAATAAATATTTCATTAGTGAGTTTCAGAGGAAAGAATTTTTTGAGTCAGACCAAACGTATCTTGACATAATAAAGGACTGGTGGAGAAATAAAGCAAAATTCAGGGCCGACACACATGGTGTTTACGCCATGACGTCCTTAAATGAGTATATGGTTTATGTGGCGATGATGTTATGTAGGATTTTTAGTAAGGAAAGTCCTACCCACTTCCCAGTGGAATGGGTACCTCTTTTGCATGAGGCCACAGAAGGTTACAACTTCAATTGGGATAATATTTTATCTGATAACTTAGCGAGGGAGGTTATGGAGTACTAGAGTGCAAGATCAAAAGGCTAAACATCAGCCTTTTATATGTCCGCATACATCATGGATGTTATATGCTTCTCAACTCCTTTCCCTTTGATGAATTGGAGTTGGAATCCGACTTACCAGAAGCCTATTCATGAATATCATTCTAAACTTTGGGAAGAGAACACCAAAGATTCATTCTATGAGATTTGTCATTTCGTGGTAATACCACTACACTAGATGCTATATGACTGTGCACCCCCCCGCATTTCAGAGTTGGTCATAGGGAGCCTTCGGGCAATTGCCGACTAGTTTATAGAGGAGAATTTCTCCTACATCAGAGTTGTCGGATGTTCGATTCCTCCACATGCACTCCCAAAATTCCTCCCTGGCAGACTAGTGTGCAGGGAAGTAGCTTATCAAATAGTAACGGGTGGAATCGAGATAGAATTAAAGACAACTCAAAAGAAATCTTAGCCTGTTTTTTCCGTTCAGATTGGAAAATTTTCACTTCTCAACGTGGGTCATTCCAAGGTTGAAGCGACAGCACTAGAGGGGGTCAAATTGGTAGACCTCGAGCATAGGAATCACGATCCTTACCAGTTAGTGGGGAAACAGATGGCACACTACAATATGAAAGCATATGAACATGAGGAGTCCCCTTGGGATGACATGTTCAAAGGACCTAAGACTTATAAAGAAGTGTTAGAACGAGTACAGACACTATCGTCCGACCTGCAAGCTAGTTTTCGGACCTTTCAGAAGCATAGATAGAGTGGTCTGCCCAAAGTAATGCAAGGAGAAGCAATCACCCTCCCCCAGGAGCAAGAAAATGTTCCCCCAGGCTTCGAACATGAAGCACAGAAGAAGGGAAATCCCGAAAAAGTCTCACAGGATACATAAAGGCCCACACAAAACAAAGAGGCCTTACAGACAAAAAAACCAGAGACAGAAGCAGAGAGGAGGTCCAGGATACCTCCCGAGTTCAGTAATCTTACTCCCCCTTCATCACCTGGTGTTGATGTCAATACGCCTAAGGCGATAGGAGAGAAAGGATCTACAGAGCTAGGAAATCCCACAGCTTCCTTAACTCCCTTACAGTCCGCTTTTGGATTCCCACAGACGGGAGCCCTATTTGTTGATGACCTCACCTCTATCTCCATAGATGAGATTCCTCCTTCTGATTATTTTTTTAGCAGAAAAAGGAAGGTCATCCTGAAACAAGAGATGTATATGAAGGGGGGGAGTATGGTAAAAAAGCATAAAGTCTTGATTGATGGACAAAATTTGGAGGAGGATTTCGTTACAGAGATAGCAAGTTCCATGGGAGCCATGGAAACAACAAACATTTTTTATCATGGGAAACATGAGAACGCGGATAAAGAAGAGTAATAACATGATATCTCAATTACAAGATCAGTTAAAGAATGTTGAGAAGAACATCAAAGAAGAGGTGAGTAAAATCTTGGAGCAGACCAGGGTTGCTGAGCAGTAGGGATTGATCTCCAAAATAGGGATCGTCCAGAATTACCTTCAAGAGGTAAGAAAATCTCTTGACAATATTATTTTACTAGAAAAGGAAGCTAAAGCAGGAAGGAATACTTTCTAGAAAGCGGTTGCATGTTCAGGGAATAAAGAGGCAACGAAAAATATCAATCTCTCTGTCACGAAACAAATAAAAGGAGACATCATGCTCAAGGTATGGGAAACAAATATGTCTGAGATCAAGAAGATAGTCAAAGAAATCAAAGATGATTGTGAAGGAATCTTCGATTCTTTGGATAAGAAAGCATTAGGGATATAAAAAGATGACTGCTCCGAGTCACTGGGGCAGATAAACATTGAAAAGCAGCATTTGGACTGCAAAGAAGGTTTGAAGAAGATTCAGACTGAAATTTTACAATTGAAAGAAATCGATGTCAACCTAATAAACAGATGGTTGGTACAGCCTAGTTTAAAATTGCAAGTGATCAAGTTTTCCGACCAAGGTTTTGAAGACCGGTTCCCAAAGGTACAAATAAAGTTTTATCTGTTTGAGACTAAAGATCTTCCAACACCTCCCAGAAAATTTGTCCATTTTTTGGAGAAATGTATTGAATGTGTAGCATCAAAGGAGGGAGAGACTTTGACTAAGCAATGAAGTATTGTTTGGAAACTCATACTGTTGGAATGATAGATAAACAAAAGTTAATCGTGCAACGGTTAAGGTTGTAGTTTTGTAACTAATTTTCTCCTAGGAAGTAGGAGATTGTTAACCATCAAGTATGGATGACCTTGTATAAATACAAGGAACAAAGACTAAAAAGGGCCTTTTTGATCTCTCTGAGAAAGATTGTTGACGAAGTAATTTTGAAGAAACTCTAAATTAATAGAAATGCAGATTGAAGATTCCAGATCTTGTCACTTCTGAGTTATGTGTTTCCCTGTCATCTCATCTTTCTTATATATGTTTAATTGATGAATGCTTGGCCAAAATTTAGTGTAACCTCTACTATGAAAATTATTATTCTCGTTATTTCAAATCATTTACAGTTTTTCCTCTGTATCCGTTATCAACAGATACAAGACCTGTAGATGCTTAGATTTCAACATCATATGCTTCATTAATATTTTTCCCATTTCATAGTCTTATGTTACAAATGTGATATTCCTCTAAAATTGATGCCTCACTTTGCTAATAGCTCTATGTTTTTCTCCATATCATGCATGTTTCTTTTCTTTAAAATTTAACTCAGATACAAGAAAAGGCCTACAATTTGATCATACTATTTATTTGCGTTTTGACATCATTCTCGTTACATTGTGGAATAGAGATAATCAGCCTAAAAAGAAAACACAGAACTTTATCCTCCTTTACTTTCCTCCTTCATGACGATACCAGTTGCAAGGCAGCCTAACATCGAGCTCGGTCTCTCAGATCAAACCAACATTGCTCTAAATTTATTTAACACTATTTTACAAACAACAAATAACTAGGTTGACTTAGAATGTTCATGGGCAGCAATTGAGAGATCCAGGAAAACTGGGAATTTCAACAGAGGCTGTTGAGAAACCGACAATAGCCTTTACCTTTTTATCAATCTTTTTTCTTCTTAGCTCCCTCTGTTTCTTTCAGATGCCTTGACAGTATACTTTAAAGCCTTAAAGTATAAACTCAGGAACAACATGGTCATTTAACTGCGCTGCTCCATCAAACCAACTCACTATAGGTGTAGTGAAACTTGGAGTCTGAACTATATGAGGACAAAACTTCTTCAAAGTATGTGGCTGAGATGATAAGTTTGCTCTGATTTTATAAACAACTGACAGAGGAGAGGGATTACTTCCTTCATAGATTTTCTTTGTTCTGCGCCAACCAAACATACCAACAAAGTATGAAAGGGAGAGTAATGTAAATAGCCTCCTTTCTATCCCAGTTTTCAAAACACCCATCTAAAGTACTTCCTTCCCATACAGTCAAAAGGTTTAGCTCTTTTTTTTCCTAGTCCAAACATCCTTAACGAAGCTACAAGTTACAAATAAATGATACACAAATTCATCCTCTACAGAACACAAATGGCAAATGTTTGGGCATTCCCACCCTTTTCTTTGCAATGTGTCCCATGTTAAAATTTTATTTTCAATGGCTAACCATGTGAAAAATTTAATTTTTTGTGCCAAATCCCACTTCCACAGATGTCTTCTCCATCCCCCAATAACATTCTTCCACTTCTTTTTTGCAATAGCGCAATACATTTTTTACAATAAGGCACCCAGATTTGTCTCCCCCGGTCCAAATGAGCGTATCATCTTGATTTTGTAACTACACCCCCACACCAATAATATCCCTGCAATATGCATCCCATTCCACTACCACGATCCCACTAAAGCCAATATTCTCACTGGTTTTCCAATGATCAGATAGATAACCCGCTCTGTTGTCACCTACATCCTGGTAGAGATAAACCAAATTGTTTCTATTTAGTTCAGTTATAAGTTGGTGTGTTAAAAAGGATGAAGTCCCTAGACTGAAAATACTGTCCATCCCAAGTAACACCGAGTGACTAGACCCCGACCTCCAACTCAACCAGTGGGTAATCAAATGCAAGGACTTCAAAAGGTTCTTCCAATTTTGAGAGGCAGACAATGCTATAGTTGGATCCGATCTAAACCAAGTGACTACCGAGCAATGAGGAATGTACTTATCTTTTATCACCTTATTCCATATTCCCTCCTTCATCAAGCCTCGCCATAAGGAGTTTGCAGCCAAAGCATTGTTGAAAAGAAAAATATTCTGTATCCCCCAACCTCCCAGATGTTTTGGTCTTGCTATGACTTCCCAGTTGCAGAGATACATATTTTTTTTCCCACCATCACCTGACCAAAGAAAACTGGACATGAGTTTCCTTATATTTTCCAGAATCGAAGTTGGTATAGCCACTAAGGCCATCCGGTAAACAGGTTGTCCTTCAAGAACAAATTTGACCAGTGTGAAGCGTCTCCTCAATGACAACCATCTATTACACCACAACCCTATTCTTGATTCAATCTTTGTGAGGATCCATTTCCAATCCACAGTATTATAAGAATTTTCCTTTAAAAAGTATCCAAGATATCGAAATCCATTTGCAATATCCTTGAAAATGTAAGGGAAGATATCCTTTATATCTCATAAAGTATCTCCAGTGATTCCAACAAAGTAAAAGATAGACTTTGTCCAGTTTATTAGCAGTCTGGAGGCACTACAGAATAATAGTAAAATATTTTTAATCTCCAACCACTCATCAATGGTTGTTTTGTCATAATTATCACATCGTCAACAAAGAACAAATGTAAAATCTTAACTAATATGGAGACCTTTACCCCTGACAATAATCATTTATCCTTTCCTTTCTTTAACAACAAGCTTAGTCCTTCCATTATTAGAATGAAAAGTAGAGGAGATAATAGACAACCTTGTTGTAGACCTCTGCCACTCTGAAACATTTGAGTAGTCTCCCCATTTATGAGGACTGAGAAGTTAGCACTGGTCACACAACTTAAGATCCAATTTGTGAAAGGAATACTAAAGCCCGATTGAATTAAAGTCAATCATAAAAAATCCCAATTGATACAATCATAAGATTTCTTAAGATCCAATTTTAAAACCAAGGCTTTTGACTTTTTAACCTTAATACTGTGTAAACATTCATGTGTTGTGCCTATAGCATCCAAGATCTGTCTACCTTTAAGAAATCCTAATTGTTCCTTTGACAACGAGCGAGAAAGGATAAGATTTAACTTGTTTGCAATTATCTTTGAAATCATCTTATAACATAAATTACACAAATATATAGGTTTGTAATCACCAAACGACAGAGGATTATTAACTTTTGGGATAAGTGTCAAAAAGGTTGCATTTAGAGACTTATTCATTGATCCTCGGGTCCTAGAATTCTCCACCACATATAATAAATCATCACCCACTAAATAAAAAATGTGCATGAATAACTCTACAGTCCACCCATCGGGCCTCGGGCTCTTGTCTTTGGCAAAGGACTTGATGACCTCCCACAGTTCCACCTTCCTACATGGGCCATCTAAAAGAGTTGCATCATCAGCCTTTACAACACGACCATAAAGACTTGCAGTATCCACTTGTTCATTAATAACCACATGGTCGGATTCCTGATAGAAATTTTAAAGTACTTGACCGCTTCTTTTTTTATAGAATCTTTCCCAGAATGTAGTTCTCCACACTCATCCTTGATCTCCCATATATGATTCTTATTCCTTCTAAAGCTCGCAAAACTATGAAAAAATTCCGTATTCTTATCCCCACTCTTAATCCAGATGGCTCTACTTCTAAGTCACCACTTATCTTCTTTTGCAAGTAGTATTTTATCACACTCAACCTCCAATAGTTTTATTTGTCTGTCCCTATCCTCGCTCCTATCCTTCTGTGTCGCTTCCAGAAAAATATCTTTCAAGAGTCCCTCTATACAGACTAATCTTTCTTCTTGTTTTAATTTATAAACCTTTGCCCAAGATTTTAAGCGGAATTTTAAAGCCTTCAATTTTTGAGCTAATCTTTGTTGAACATCACTTTCCACCAGATGCACAAGGTCCTTCCAAACATCATTCACTAATGAGACAACCTCTTCTTCACATAACCAACTAACATTGAATTTGAAGGGATAAGTTGTCGGTAAAAAGTGACGATCTAATCTTAAAAAGACAGGAGCGTGGTCTGAAACGTAGGGAAAATCCACCCAAGATTTATATTTGCTAACTCCCCCAATGAGATCTTCAGCCACAAAGACACGATCCAATCTTTTTGAAATACTCGTAGATTCCCCTCTGCCATTCCTCCAAGTCAGGACCAATACATCCAAAACAATGTCTACCAATATGAAACCATTAAAAAGGTCTATAAAGAAAATTGACAACGGATCCAAATGAGCATTATCTCCCCACAACTCCTCGGCATCGCAGGTGAGATTTAAGTCACTGACCAATATAATATTTATGCACTTCAGAAGACCCCTTGCTACCACCTTTTCCCAAAAGGATTTTCTATCGAAACAAGGACCATAAACATTCATCAGAGTGATCGACAGATTTAGCTCCAGACATGTACCTGTTAACAGGATTCCACCACAACACAAAAAAGGAAAAATGTCAAACTTAGAAGGATCCCATGTCACTAATAAACCCCCTGAGGATCCAACAGAGTTTACAGCACAAGAGATCCAAGAAGGATGAAATGAGTTCATAAAGGCCCGCACCTTTTTTCCTTCCACCGAGGTTTCTTGCAAAAAAATAATGTTTGGTGAAGTCCTCCGAAGTAGTCTTCGAAGGGAGGCGAATTTCAAGATCCCCGCCACCCCTCTAATGTTTAGAGAGAGCAAAATCATGACTTCTCTCTCGCAAGGGCTTTCATGCCTGTAAGCACCCCATTTTCAGAGATAATGGGTAAATGTGACTCAGCAGATAAATGAACCAGTTCCTCCTTCCTTTTACTTGCACTCTGAATTTTTATAGGAGATATTTCCAACCCCAGACCCTTTGACCAAGTGTATTCCTTCCCATAAGTCTCCCCCATGGGTTCCGACTGTCCAAAAACTCCATTTGAAATCGGTCTGTGGTAGACAGTCCTCCCCAAAAATTTAGGTAACTGTATTGGTGTGAGAGCCTCTATGTAGGAGGGGACAAGGGTCTCAAGGAATTCCCCAATGGCACTATCCCCCATCTCAGATTCATAGCAACCCGCGAGTATGTTGTCTTCACCCGAACCAACCAAACAAATAGGGAACCTGCTCGAAGAGCCCAACCCACCAGTAGACCTTTTAGTCGGTGAACTACTAACCTCCTATGTACCTAAGGGTCATCCCCTATCTCCCCTAGAGTCAAAAAATACGACAGGTCAAGTATCCCCCCCTACCAGAGCACTAAAAACGGGAACCTGCTTTGTTAAACTCGACATAACCCAATCAACAACACTGACAACCAAAATATCCCCACCCACTCCGAAGAAACTGGAGGTGTCCAACTCATTTCTTTCCCAGGAAGATAAATAAGAAAAGAGTGCATGACAGATAGTTTTCAGTTTACCCATGATGGTGTTCGACCGGGCCGACTGGCTAGAGCCTGAGTCTTCGGCACTGTACAAGTTATACCAATGGGAATCCACTCCCGGCGACTCCACATGGGTTGACCTATCCAGCAATGTCCCTTCCGAAACCTCCTCCTCAAAAATACCTTGACAGTCTCTCCTCAGGTGATTGGTCTGCCGACACAATGTACACTTGAAAGGAACACCCAAATAGTCTAGACATTGTTTCAAATAGTGTCCTCTCCAAATGATCTCAATGGAATCCAACATTCCATCATGAATGTCAATTTACATCAGAAATCTGCCAATTCTTTTATCAAAAGCCATAAGCGTCGCTTCATCAACCATAATAAACTTTTTGAGTGCATTCCCAATGGCTTCTAAAGCCTTCACATTCCATCGATGCAATGGAAGTCCAGGTAGTAACACCCAAAAATGTCTAAATCAAAAATAATCATGCGTCGGGTCAAAGCTCACCCTCCATCACTTAAGCATCACGCTACCTCCGTCGAAAATCCACGGTTTCTCCAAAATGGTCGTAGAATCCTCAACCCTTTTAAACTGGAAGCCGAACCAACCTTTTGTCATAAAAACAACTTAGGCAGAGATCCCAACAATGGATACCAAGTATTGCTTACCCACTCAACCAATGGCATTTTGCACCTGGAACAATACGAGAACCTCCCCACCAATACACAGAGTGCCAAGCTAACAGTGTCCATGAGGCCGATATCCTCCCCTAACATCAGCTTTCGCTTAGAGCGATTCAAAATCCAATGTTTAACGCTATGAAATCCTATGTTTGTCTGGTTTCTATCTTCTAAACCCGAGGCTAATCCACCCGTCACCCTCCCGAAACCACCCGACGACACCCGTG
The DNA here is from genome assembly GCA_032191745.1 of Picea mariana. Classification (NCBI taxonomy): domain Eukaryota; kingdom Viridiplantae; phylum Streptophyta; class Pinopsida; order Pinales; family Pinaceae; genus Picea; species Picea mariana. The sequence continues at coordinate 68,431 of JASDQU010240438.1, read as the reverse complement.
GAACAAATGCAGGTATAACAGACCGAGAATTCACTTGCGGATAAGTATCAATGCACTCTGGTCCGATAGCAGAATTAGACTTTAAAAAACAAGAAGCTTTCCTATGGTTAGCCGCAGATAGAGCGAATGTTTTTGTCTTTTCCGACCCCTATAAAGAGTTATTACTCGCCTTAATTAAGTATATAACATATTTCACATTGTCACAATTTGAATTAATAGTAAAAATTAAATGTTAAAAAGTTTTATAGATATTGTCATAACCTTTGATTTAAAAAAAAAAGAGAGTATAAGTATAAGTTTAATTATTTATTCACAATTTGAATTAATAGTTAAAATTAGATGTTAAAAAGTTTTATTCATATTAGAAAAACCTTTTCAAAAGTGGGTGGGCTCTTTATCAATTCAAAATCCCCATCCACCGGATAAATAGGTGGAAACGAATCATTGGGTTTGATTTTTGTTCCTATTTAATAATCAGACGTGAAAAAGTCACTTTTATAGTGTGAACAAATTAATATTAATTATTTACTGAAAAGTTGAATTAATAGTAAAAATTAGATGTTAAAAATAAAAATTAGATATTAAAAAGTTTTATTCATATTGTCATAACGTTTGATTTAAAAATAAAAATAAAGAGTATAAGTTTAATTATTTACAATTTAAATTAATAGTAAAAATTAGATGTTAAAAAGTTTTATTCATATTAGAAAAACCTTTATCCATTCAAAATCCCCATCCACCGGATAAATAGGTGGAAATGAATTCCCGGTTTTTTTTAATTGTTGATTTAAGTTTTTTTATTTTTATTCCTATCTAATAATCATATGTGAAAAAGTCACTTTTACCGTGTGAACAATTAATATTTATTTTCGTCTAATTACACTGTAAGGCAATTACACTCTAAGGCATTTCCCTTATGTAATCGATGTTTCAATGTGACCACTATTTAAGTTATAGCCATTGATCTTGTTAGATGACCATCTAACCATCTTATGTTGTCCATTCCTTGACACCTAACATGATAGCTAAAGAACAGGGTGCTCACTTTATCATTGGAGATCAACTTTGTAGGTCAAGTCCACCAACCTTGATAGCTCAAGCATGAGATTTTGATCAAGACCATCTATGTGCATTAGGTGTCCTCTTGTAGAAGTAGATGTTAGCTCATAATTTTTGGTTTTTCTATGCGTCCTCTAATTCGTTAGACGACCATAGATTCCATCGGGACCGTCCACGTGCACTAGGTATCCTCTTAAAGAAGCGGATGTCTGTATGTAGCCTTTTATTTTGTTTTCATCGTTCGATTCATTAGATGACCATAGATTCGATTAGGATAATCCTTGTGCACTAGGTGTCCTCTTTAAAAAGTGGATGTCAGTTCATGACCTTTTATTTTGTTGTGAGTCATCTGATTCATTAGACGACCATAAATTCAATCAGAATTGTCCACATGCACTATATATCCTCTTACAGAAGCATATGTCCTCCACAACCTTTTTAGTCACCTCACGGTCGCCAAGTCCGTTCAATGACCATTGGTGCCCTTCTTACCATCTACGTGCATTTCCGCCCAATTTTCCTCTTGCTACCATCATGGAGAGTTGTGCCATATCACACCATTTTACACTTTATGTGCAAAACACCCTATGTCACACCCTTCTTTAAATTTGGTAGGATATTTCATGTGTCACAACCTCCTTTAAATCTGGTGTGATATGTAAGATTTCTAAAACAAAACTCTTTGTCTTTTCTGCACTTGATAAAAATTGTGTATCATATGAAATAAAGTTTTGGGTGTGACCATCTTATGTGTATCACACTTCATAACACTTTGGGTGTGACCATCTTATGAAACATGTATTTTTGTGCCACTCATGTGTATCTCACCTAAAAGAATTTTTGGTGCTTTTGTACTCCCCTTAATAACTTGGAATGTTGTAAACCAAAAAGACATTGGTTGGAGTGTATCGCACCAAAAAATGTTTTTAGTGCAACTTGTTTTTCAAACTTTGAAAACATTGTGTATCACGGTTAAAAAATATTTGGTGTGACATGTTTTAGACTACAATGCATGAAACAAAACTTGGGTGCAACGCGCCTTTGGAACCTTGGTTAATGTGCCTTTGTCTGATGTGTTATTTTAAAAGTGTTTTGTCCTTTATGTAGCACACTTAAATAAAATTTGGTGTGATGCAATAAAAGGTTTATCGCGGCGAAGCAAACTTTGAAGAAATATTAGTGTATCACATAAAGAGAAACTTCTATGCGATGTGATGTGTCACACTATTAAAATATTTGAGTGTGATATGATGCAAGTGAGGAAAAATTCCAATGATGCGATGAAGGAAAGTTTGCTTTAGAAAAGAAGAAAATATTTCACGTGGAAGATTCCCTCTGCCGCAATGAATGAAAATTTACAGTGATGCAATGTGTCACAACTAAAAAGAGTTAAGGTGCAATACACATTGTGTTGTGAGGGAAGACAAATTGGGCACGATATGCAATGTGTTGCAAGGAAAGACAAATTGGGTGCGATACACATTTTGTTGTGAGGAAAAATAAATTGGTAATGATACAATGTAGGAAACTCAAGTTTCTATGCAATGTGAAAAGAGAGTTTTGAACAAATTTTGATAAAAAAAAACTGAAGGACAAAATTTCCACTCAAGCAAGGGGAAATATCAATGCACATCTTTAGGATCCTAGTGAGTTCTAAGGGAAAGAACCATAATAAATTTCATGAGAGGCTTCAAAGTAAAGAAAATCAATACTTAGCAAAGTTCGTGAAGGCTTGAAAATCTGAAAGAGAAGAAGGGACCCCATGTTATTTTGACTTCAACAAATGATGAAAGTCAAAATAGTATAGGAGGGTTGTTGTTATCGTGACATAGGGGAATGTTCAAGATACAATGGATATAATCTTCTCTAATGAGTTGAGATATAATGTTTACAATGGTCTACATACATCCTTCACTTGAAGAAGAGAATCATTCAAGATGGTTGGAGCTCCATGTGACTAATATTGGGATTACTCTTACCAATATTAAGGTATATCCAAATGATAGAGTGAAAAAAAGGCTTGTCCTTGACATTTTTCCCCTCCATGAGACAAATAGGAAGAAATGTTGTCTTTCTACCACCTTTTATTTTGTTGTGAGACAAAATCAAAGCCTTATAATCCCTTTAAAAATGCATATCCATAATCTGTCTAAGTGGAATTTGCATATCCGGGGAAAAGGAAGTCATTTTTTGATGAACGCAAAGACAAATATAACTAAAAGGACTACTTTAAATAGATAAATGGAATGGTTATGTTTCCTCTAGAATGCACCAAGTTTTATGAAACTGAGCAACCACTTTGACCTCTCGCAGAGACAGCCAAAGTAGCATCCCTTAACCACCCTGATCAATGGCTCATTATTTCAACAACAATAACATGTTCCAAGAACACCACCAATTATGTACATGGCTAGATAAACTCCCATGCATCCATATATGCTCAATTTGTAAAGAACCATATCACAGACTTCTCTTCTACTTTTATAGCAGAAACCATACTTGTTGTAAATGCATTTCGGAAAAACAAAAAAGTGCATTGCAACTCCCTTTTGAACAACATGGATCTTGGTGAAAAACCACATGCCTTGGTAGTCCTTACACAAGTTGAAGAAATGCTCATAGTACATGTCAACCATGTATTGCAAGTAACCCATGAATGTGGTGGACAATACAAATACAATGGCCATACAATAAGCTTTTCCTAAGACATTTTCCATTCGTCAATTGCTTTCCTCGTCATGTACATGACTTTGGACATTTTGATTTTGATCTATATGAATTTGAGAACAAAATGAAGGCATAGATATAACAAGGAAATACATAGATATATTGCAAGAAACAAAGAGATACAATAATACACAATTTCTATTAATGAAAGAAATGTACAGAAACTGTAAAAATACAGAGTGAATGAACTTGCTAGAATGGTGGCAGCGTATATATGAGAAGAGATGTGACGACATACATAGAGATATTGCAAGAAACATAGAGATACAATAATACACAATTGCTATTAATGAAATAAATGTATAGAAACTGTAAAAATACAGAGTGAATGAACTTGCTAGAATGGTGGCATCTTATCTCTGAGAAGAGATGTGACGGCTATGCTCATTCACAATAAGATGTTTACAATGAGGCTCAAAAGACCTTTTTAACATAAATAATTAATGAGAAAACCCTAAACATCCAAAACCCTAATCCTAAGAGATGAAACGTCAAAAGGTTTGTGGGCCCCGATGGGAGTAGTTGATACATCAACTTCCCGAGGGCGTAAATTTTGCATACGATATTCATTTGGGGCGCATAATAGCTCATTGGAAATGTCTAGTCAAGAAGTACACATTCTAACTGGGCACAAGACAGATCCTACAATTATCTCTTGGGCCCCACAATGTTAAAAAAAATATCATTTAGGGCCTCAAAATGACCTCGAAAGTTCAGGATCCAAAAAACCGTAGAAAAATGCCAAGGTGGAAAATTGTGTTTTGAGCTAGTGGAATAGGTGGGTGGCCATCGATATCCACTTGGATCATTCCTCTGAGCTTAGGAAGCAATGGTACCCATTGCATCAAGTTCTCGCGGGAGATGGGGAATATTTTGTTGAATCTGAACCTTGGTGAGTTTCTTACCTTGCTGAAGAAGTTGTCCTCCTTAGCTTGTTGAAGGCTATCATGAACCTGTTGTTGGAGAGGTTGGATCCATTCAACCGATATAGATACATGACCTGCCTGAGTGTGGGAGGACTATTTTGATGAATATGCAACATGAAGAGGCATATCAGTGGGGGCTAATGGTTGGAACACCAAGCATCCCTGAAAAGGGTTGTGGCCAATAGAGCTATGAAGGGCTTTGTTATAACTTTGATTGACTGGGTAGTGTGGAGGCACCCCTCTAGGCGAAGTACGAATATATTTGTCCTCTTCTACAATATTTTCGACCTACTATTGTTGGATAGAAAGGTCTTGGGACGAGGTTGTAGTGGTCGTAGTGTCCTTGTGTTCATCTTTTGACCAAATCGTGAAGAGGCTAAACTTTGTGGTATGAGAAATTACTTTGCAACATTGTTTTTCTGAGATAGTAGTCAAAACTACCTCTAGTACCTTGTAGAACTAACCCCCTAGAGTAACAATGACACTACGAGGTCAAGACTCATAAACAACATGAAACTTCCACATATATGGTCAGTCTAACAGAACATCATAGACTTCTAATGGGGAAGCATCACATAGTACCTCATCCTTGAAGGCTTGATTCCATAGGACAAGTGACACTCTTGGCTGACACAAAGATCTCATCAATTGTGAAGCCATCCAATGTTGTATGGTTGCAAGTGTGATGTTGTCAAAAAATATAATTACTTGATGATGTTAGCTAAGATTGGGTTTGTAATGTCCCCCACCTCTTAGAGAGGTGATGAGGAGACTCAGTGGCCTGGGCACCGCCACTAGGTCATAGTCTCACACTAAGGGGGGAAAAGTCAAGAAGTTAAAAGTTATATTTTTAAGTTGACTTAAGAAAGGAAAAGGATAAAGGAGTAAAATATAACTCAACAGAAGAATAGAAGATTAACCCTGGGAGTTAACCTAACTCAACAGAGAATTAGAAGGAAAAGTATAAGTAAGAGGCTGGGGTGCACCTATTA
>JASDQU010240438.1:22953-50380 GCA_032191745.1 Picea mariana | reverse complement strand
ATGTAAAGAATAAGAAGTCGGCCCCAGCAGTTATAATGAAAGGGCCAGATTTAATTAAAGGTGGATTTACCCACCCAGTGAGAGAGGTCGGCCCACCCAGATGGTGTCTCTTCACACGTGCCAGATTAGTATAAATAAGAGGCTAGTGCCTCACTTCTAATACACACTTCACTTGCTCATGTTCTTATGAGGCAAGGTGATATTTCAAGTTGGTGAAAGAAGAAGAAGGGTGGCGCATCTCTTGGAGGAGGATTTTCTGTATTGGTTGAGTTATCTCTTGAACTTTTGATAATCTATTTATGATAAGGAAGTTTTGCTGGGTTTTCTTCCCCTAGAGCGTTTCCCAGGATAAATGTTGTGTCTATTGTGGATGTGTATTTCTCAGTGATCTTGTTCTTATTATGCTCTTATCTTATGAAATGCAAAGAAATATAATATCAGCATAAAACATTAACACTACAAAGGCACCCATCAATGACACACTATGACCCCTTGTATGTCATGAGCCTTATGCCCATTGAGTCTTGACCCCATCCACCTCATAAACTCTACATGGCTTAGAGAGGGACCTCTTGGAGGCTCTCCTTGACCTAGGGCAACATCTACCCAATAGGACATCTCATCAACCCTCCCATACTTAAGCTTGACAAATCGCATAGTGTCTTTGAGTTGTTAATTTTTTGATATGATAATCTTTGATGCACATGCTTAGATGGGTCGTTTATTGATTGGATCCACTTATCATGATGTTATGACTTGAGATCCTTGGAGGGCATGTCCATTTGCTTTTGCAGGACCTAGTTGGTGGACAGTTTTGGGAGAACAAGCCTAGCTTGAGCTTCCATGGGGCTACAAGCCCACATGTTGGATGCCAGGGGCCCGCATGCTAGATGAGAGAGAGATGACTTGGACGACCTTGATGATGACTTGGATGACCTAGCCCACCCATTGCTTGCTAAGCGATCTGCCCAAGAGGGGAAAAACATCCCACTTTTGAGCATGACATCATGGTATTGGGGGTTTGGGCTTGGTGGTGAGGTACCACTCACTTGCACTTGGACGTTTTGAGGAGAAGAGAGTTTTCACCAAGAAGAGATCATCTAGATGCTTGACACATGGCCTTGGGAGGCCCTTCCATCTTTCTCCAGCACCAACGACCTTCTCAAAGTGGCAAAACGTCCCCTAAAGGGGTGACGTCATCCTTAATTAGGGTTTAATTTGTGCAAAAGATGAAATTTTAAGTGAATTGTTTAATATTATTGTGTTAAGGGGGAAAGATTAGGGTTTTTGGCCCCTAATCTTGTGTGTTACTCCTTATTTTGTGAACAAGCCATGTTGGCTAATTTTTGTATAAATAGAGATCATAAGATCTCAAATGAAATCATAACTTTCCTCTCACAAGAGTTTTGGTATGAAATTTTCGGCCTCCTTACCTCTTTAGCTCTTGTGCACTTGTGTATGGCTGAAATTTTTGAATGGTTAATGGAAGAAGTGATGCGCTAGCCTTGGAAGGTTATTTTCTAGCTCTTGTGGTGGATTGTCTTAGCATCTCTCTTGATCTTGGTATGGTTTTTACTCTCTTGCTATCATTTTATTCAAGTCAAGTATTGTTATGCTAGGAACTAGGTGGGAAGTATAAGGGCATACACCCCCACCATAGTCTTCACCATTTTTGCTTCATTTTATTGTTCATCTCATTGACAAGGGTTTGCTAAGAGAAGTATAAGGGCATACACCCTCTTAGCTTAAACCCTAGCTTAGAGAAACTTGCCTTGGGAAGTTAAAGGGATTACATCCCCAAGCAGGTAGCTTCTCTAAGCTCTTTGTGACTCCATTAACCCAATAGTAAAGGCACTAGTCATATTTTGTTGCATTGGAGATGTAAATTATTGCATTGGGAAACGTGAATTTTGGTCTTTTTACTTCTTGCAAAAGTGGATTGTCTTCCTTGTTCCTTGGGCATTGTTATCCCCACTTTTAGGGATAACTAGGAGATCATGTCTCGAGGCCCACAGGGCCTAGACATGGAGTACCGAGAGCCAGATCGACTTTAGCATGGCCCTAAAGGGACCATCTTTTCTCCCTTTCAACGCCTCTACTTTGTCAGTAGCAGCAGCATCCATCACCATTGGCTTGGTCTTGTGTCAGAGATGGTTCTTGCTCCATGAGGTAATGAGTCCGAGTATCATAGTATGTGTCACTCTGATCTTCAAAACCTTTGAATACGTGCATTTAATTCCTTTTGTTTCTAACAAATGCTTGGATCTTATACTTGCCCACTTGACCATGTCTGGGGGGAATGACAGGATGCCCTAGTAAGCCTGTGTCCGTAGGTTTTGGTTTGCCATTGGGGGGATTTCTGAAAAGCCATCGTCCGCTCCAGTCATAGCACCACCTTTTCATCTTGCTTCCGGCTCATCTATCCCATTACACTTGTCCAGGCACTGGGTTGACCTATCATTTGAGGATTGCACCTTACCTCGTGGGAAGAAGGGGCTAAAAGCCCAGAAGGTAAAAGCAAGCTGGCAAAAGATAAAAGCCTAAGAATAAAACCTCGAGATGCTTCACCCAGGGATCCTCGAGAAAGCAATAAAAGGCTTCTTAGCAAGAAACAAGAGGGACCCGTAAAAATAATAAAACAAGACCTAGTCAGAGGATAGGGGGTCTCATCACTAGCCAACCTATTAAGTCCATGGGTACCTAGCAGTATGACATTACCACCAGCTGGTTACCACGCCAGGGTAGTGACTCTTGGTTGCATGGCCAAGAGAAAGGGGGTCTCATCACGAGCCAGCCTTCTCATTTCTGTAAAAGTACTTGTGGGTAACGTCACCACTGGTCACCACGCCAGGGCAGTGTCCCCTGATTAGCTTCTTTAAGAAAAAGCAATAAAGAATAAAGAATAAAAGGCATGAATGCGCTTGGAAAAAATTGCATCCAGGACAGGTGCAGCTCGCCTTCTACCAAGGCACCCACAGGTAAAACTTTGCATCCTCTACTCTCACTGCACCCACTTGCCTGGACATCCCTTATCCACATCACCCACTTACATGGCTCGGATGAAGTCTCTTCCGAAAACTTTCCTCTTCCAGTGGACACTAGCCCAATAGGACACCCTGTCACTTTCTCCAAACTTGTATTGCAGACTTGTATAAAGTCTGTGAGCTTTTAACTGGGGTAATAGGGGTTTTATGCACATGTTTAATGATATTGATGATGAGATGTGATTGACATTGCTATGATCCCTGTGACTTATGAGCCCATGGGAGGGCATAGCTATTGATGTGCAGGATCATGTCCGACGAACAGGTACCATGTTGGACCGGTACACATGGGGAGATGATCAGTTCGGACCTCCATGGGGCTGAAGAGCCCACCAGATGGATGTTGAGACCCCAGCAGGAGGCAGAGACCGGACAGAGGGGTTTGCACAGAAGAGAAGGAGGACGTCTTGCAGAGGCACCCCAACAGAGCTTGACCCAGGGGGATTGTTCCCTTTTCAGTGGATCGTTGGCCTTGGAAGGCCTAGGACATCACCCTTCATGACCATGACGTCACCTCGCAGCATGGACGCTTTGGGAGACAACTGGGGCAGTTTTGGCACGTGTGGTAGGTTGGAGAAGCCCAAGGAGGGCTAACGTTTTGCTCCAAGACTCTGCATTTGCCCTAGAAGGGGCTAACGTCACCCTAGAAGGGGTATGACGTCTCTCTTTATCTTGATTAGGTTTTAATTTTAAGCATTTAATGTAAAACAGTATGATTTTTGGTATTTTGGCCTTGTCAAGCTTTTTATGACCTAAAAGTAAAATTAGGTCATGGTACTGTATAAGTTGAGGGTTTTTACCTTCATTTATTCATCATCTCTCACTCACTCATTAGTGAGGTCTGAAATTTGCGCTACACTTGGAGTTCTTGGCTGAAATTGTGAGGCACACTTGTTGAAGGAAGTCTTTTATTGGCATTTTTGGCATTTATCTTGGTGGAAGGTGTTACAACTAGGGTTTGCTACTTGATTTCTTGGTTAAATGTAAGTAAATTTCTGCAAAACTTCTTGAATGAATGGTTGTAGTGTTATTTCTCTTGCATTTATGGTAATAATTTTGTTGATTTAAACCCTAGGGGACAAGCACACATAGAAGGTCCTTGTCTCATGTCCCCATTAAGATTTTTTGCCATTTTATTTGTTGAAGTGAGATAGATCCTTGCCCTAGCAACACTCTACTCTTTCATGCTGAAGAGGATTGAGCCTTGCCTTAGCAACACTCAAATATATCTTCTCCTATGCTAGTCGTTTTACATTTTTTTAAAGCTGAGAAGGAGAAAACACATCAAGGCCTAGTTCCCCTACACCTTGATGAGCCGATTTTCCCTAGGGTTTGCTTGGTAAAGCCTTGCTATAGCAACATGTTCCCTGCAAAACCTCTTGTCTAAGTTTTATGCAACCTTTTGAGCTAGCCGTTTTTGCCATTGAGCTAAGGAAGGAGGAGAGAGCACTGAGGCCTAGTTCCCCTACACCAAAGTGAGCCTCTCTCCCCTAGGGTTTTGTCCTTGAGGCCTTGCCATAGCAACACTTCAAGGCTTGACCCTCCCGTCCTTAGTCTTACTATCACCTTTGATCCTTCAGCTTCTGTGTCCTCCTTTTGACTCCATTTACCCTAGGAATGCACTAATCTAAGGCCTAGCTGGTGAGTACTATGATCAAAACAACTCTTGATACTTTGAACAAAACCCTAACTACTCTAACCCTAGCCTAAGATTAACCTTACTAACTAATTGTTGTCATTATCCTTTTGCTATTAAAACTCATTGTGCAGCTATCGTTTTCTTATGAGCAATTGAATGGTTATTTAAGGCATTGTTTAAATGAAGTGTTAATTGTTATAATTGAATGCCACGTTCCTTTAAACATTTATTGAAGAAATGATATTGTGCATCATTGCTATTATATAAACATTGACTTCATCAATATTTATTTCTTAATTGCTTATATATCAGATAGTCATTGATTATATGAAGTACTAACCAAGCGAGTAAGCTTGCATATATCTATCTCTTGTTGCTTTGTCTCGAGCAGGTACATCTCATTTTGGTTATACTTCTCTTTACTGGCTGGTTAGTCGGACTATTTGTTCGGTGGTGACTTGTGAAGGGGGGAATTTATCTTTTATCCTATAATCTTTTGCCTACTCAAAACCCCAAGTCACCGGGGACGTCTCCCATAGGCCTTACCTCCCTAAACAGAAAGAACATTCCTATCGAGGTGACATTGGGTGGGATTGGTTCAGTTACGCCAATTTACCTCTTTATATCTATCTTTTATCTTAACTACAAACTGTGCGATAACAGGCACCTCACATCCACTAGGGCATCCTCATCCAAGGGCTACTTATGGCTGCTGTTATAAATTTGCATCTTCATCCATTAGGGCTGCAGAAACCCTAACATACTTGCTTTAATAACTCTCTTATCAACCATTGTTTTTTCCTCAAAGTTTGCACACTTTCTCTACTTGTCCTAGTGCACTTTTTGGCAACTTTTTAGAGGATTTCAGTGGCTGATTTTATTGATTTTTGGCAACTTTCTGATCCAACTAACATATACTGTTGCAAAGTGTCTTTTTTTGTGTCTCGGGCAGGTACACTCATCCGGAAAAGCACTATACTTGTGGGGCAGTCATTCCCTAACTTGCAAGGCATCTCTCCCTACCTTTATTTCGATTAAGACTTGACCTATAGGGGCTCCATTTCCACTTCCTTCCATCTCCGTCTCAATCCCCCTAGGGTCACCAGGATCGCCTCCCTAGAGTGACCTAGTCACCCTTGAAGTGCGGGACCTACATCGAGGTGACATTGGGTGTAGGATTCCCATAGTTATAGCACTTGTTCCTTGGTTGGGTCAGGATTTTCCCAACCTACAACTTGTGCCATAACATGGCTCAACCAGACTGACAAAGCCAATACAAAGGAATCCACAAGCACGACATGAGAACAGAGTGGCAGATATGAGATCTCTATCATAGGATGCTCATGACCATGTAACAACCAGTTTGAAAGGCTGTGTGGAAGCATAAAGTTCTATTAATAGAACAAAACAAAGCTCTTTGATCATTGGGAGAGCTTTAGACAAAATCTAATTCAACATTCATTGTTAGAAAGCCTTTCCCAAGGACCCAATCAATGGTTCGGTATTCTTGAAATAGTGCGTCCTTAATGAATGAAAATTAAAAAAAGTCACAGAAAGTGCAAAGCTTTAGCTCAAAAAATCACCTGTAAGTATAAACAAATGTTAATTTAGATCAAAGCCTATCTGATTCAGATTAGCATGACAAGAAGCATGTACTATAGTATTGTTTTCATCTTCTACATGCAAGGCCTCTTCGATAAAACTGGTACATGAAATCGAGGATCGTAGGTCAAGTATATATGCAATTTTGTGGCCCACATTACCCAAACATGATACTTGAACCAGCCAGTGGATGTGCCAATCTCAAGGGATCATGCTAACTCTGGCACACGAAAGGGGATGGGCCACAACATCATACACAGAAGTACCCAACACAACAGGCCACATTTTTTTCTGAAATATGCATCTGTTTTTCTATTGATAAAACATGCACAAATACATATTACAAAAAAAAAACAAGGGGTTTAGCTCAACTGGTTGCCAATATCGCTGAGCAATTGGTTAGTTCCATACCAGCAGGTGCCTGGTTCAAATCCCCCTAGGTGAGGAACACTAATCTATGTTGACGGGTTTACTAGGGATACCATCCATGAATGTGGGTAAGCATTCCTTGGATTTCCCCACAAGGGTTTCCTTGGAAAAGAAAAAACACATTACAAAAATGGAGAGCAGGTGGGCTGCAACTAAAACACATTTATCAAGGTAATTAACAATACCTCCTATGCTAGATATACACTTATTTCTTACATCACACAGAATCAGCACTAAGGCCTCCATCTAAAGAGCGTTTGGAAAACCAAAATTTTGCCACCTAGGATGAGCCAGTACACCTAACCACCAAACCTTCAAGCATTTAACACTGCATGAAAGAACAATAAGCAGCGCACCAACTCAGGCATCAGGCATTGCTATAGCAGCAAGAATCATCAGCTCATCATCACTGCCTCTTTTGGGCCAGCTTGCATCCTTTGGAGGTTCTTCTGGCAGCAAGGGGTCCCATCCTACTCCAACATCCCATTGCAACTGCTCACCTTCTGAAATCATGAATACAATGCAAAAGAACTTGTTATGGTTTCAGCGCATCATCAGTGCCTCTTTTAGGCCAGTTTGTGTCCTTTTGGGGCTCTTCCAGCAGCAAGGGGCCCCATCCTACTCCACGTCCTGTTGCAGCTGCTCACCTTCTGTATCTTCCTTCTCTATTGGCCTGACCTGCCTGGTGCCAACACGGCTGCCTCAACTCCTAACGAGACTATTGTGAAAGGTTTGGGAAGGGGTCTGGCGGGACTTGCTCATAGTACATGGTGCCCTGCCTCAGAATCCCAAGAGCTAGCTAGAAGAGGTGGTCAATGTTCATTTCTGCCTTACTGACCTTTGCTTGAATCTGCAAGGACAAGTTGGTGATAATTGCCACTCTATCAGTCCAAGTGAGGTCTAAGATAGCATCTTTTCAATTAAACAGAGTATCATTCTGGCACTTCCAGAGATAAATATTAATACATCTCATGCTGCACACTACACAGGCTGAACTAGTAATGCCAACTTTGTGCAACCTACTCTTTTGTTTCAAGGATGCATGAGCCTTCCAAATGGATTGACACTGCCACAGAAATCTCTCCACCAGATCCCCAAACCCCACCCTTTATTAAATGTCCTTCATAGATATAAATAGGCTTCCCACTTCCAAGCCCTCCAGAGAGGACCTTTCCCTGCATCTGCATTTTATATAAACAGCAGTCTGGAACTTTTTGGTCATGGTTTCAGGCTGAATTTCAGTCCCTGTTTGTAGCTCCACTCCCCTGGAAGGGGCCCCTCCTAGGGAACATTTGGATGGTCAGGGACAGCTGCAAATTATTTTGGCTTTCAGTTCATTTGGTTGCAATTTTTTTTTTGTGGACACTGTACAGTGTAAACATTATTGTAAAGTTACTTTCAATGAAGTTCCTCGTCCCCTTTCTCTTGGGGATTTGCAGACGTTTTAGCATGAGTTGGCTCTACTCCTGCAAGTTCACCAACATGCTTTCTTCTGTGATCTTGATATGATTGTCTTTTTAGCTTTCGTGGACTTGGATTTCCTGGTTCCCCTGTTGTCTGTATGACCAACAAGAAAACAATATCTTTTGCAAGTACAACTTGATGTTAGTGCTTCATAAAACCTTGGCCTTGTCAATAAAAACAATAAGTTGATGCAAGATGAAGCAAACAGAATTTTATAACAGCAATGTATACAAGATGATAGCTTCACGATAAATGCCTTAAAAGAGCTTCACAATGACCAAAAATAATAACCCAATAATAGCAATGTACTAGCACTTGTCGGAAGCTAATTAGGCAGTGTAACAATCAACTTTTGCAATTGCTTCTAAGTGTTTTTACTGCTGTAATAAATGGTTGTAGCTTACTTTTGTAACAGCAGCAAGAAGGCTAGTGAATTAGTCTAATATAGGGTTAGGAAAGGTTAGTAGGTTGCTTGAGGTAAAAGATTTAAGGGTTGCTTTCATCAATCAATCAAATTCAAGGTCTAAATCAGTACATTTTAGAGCTAATGGAGGCACTTTGCAGCAGCAAACTTGAAGGAAACAAATGATAATGTAAGAGCTAAGGACAAAGAAGGATGATGATTGAGGTGTTGGTAACCCAAGGCCTCAATCAACAAGCTTGAGAAGGAAAACAGCTACTAGGAAGTAGGTAACCCTAGGCCCTAGCAGTTTTCCTTCTTCTTTAGCTCAAGCTTGGAGCAAACAACGGCTTGATGAAGCAAATGATACTAGAGTGCTGCAATGGCAGGGCTCTAGCACAATGCTTCAAAGGTAGGGTTTCTAGCACAATCTAGTAGGTGAAAAGTTGTTAAGACAAGGACAATAACATGTGCTTGTTCTCCTAGGGTTTTAAACTAGCAATTTCATAATCTTGGAAAAAATGCAAAGTAAATATACCATAACTATTCAAAGCAAAAAAGGATTGCAGAAATTCACTTACATTCACCAAGAATAATCTAGCAATTAGCCTAGTTGAAGACTTTCCACCAAGAAAAATGCTAAGAAACACCAAATTTAGCCTCCTCCAAGAAGTGCGCCTAAAATTTCAGTGAATAACCCTTAAGTAGGGCGCCAATTTCAGACCTCACTTGTGAGTGAATGAATCATTAAAAAATACAAGGGGAAAATCCCCTATTTATACAGTGAAAATGACCTTTAATTTACAAAATTAGGTCAAAAAGGCCGACATGGCCAGTTTACATGAGAAAATTCATTTTTAAATAAATTTGACAAATAAAACCCTAATTTGATCTTTTTAGGGTGACGTCATGCCCCTCCTAGGATGATGTTAGCCTCTCTGTTGAAACGCTAGCCCTCCAAGTGAAACGTTGGGGCTCAAAACCCCTGAGGAGCTGCCACACGTGCCAACCCAAAGCGTCGTCAAGCTAGACACCTCAACTAGGTGACGTCAAGGCTCTGAATGATGACGTCTAGGGCCTTCAGGGGACAATATCATGTGGGAGGGCAAGACCCCCTGGGTCCAGGCCTGCCAGGCTGTCTCTGCTGGAACATCCTCCTCTCTCTCCAGTGCAAGCCTATGGTATATGTCTTCCCTTTGTTGGGGTCTCAGCATCCATCTCGTGGGCTTTCAGCCCTATGGAGGTCCGAACTAATCATCTCCCCGTGTGTACCTGTCCGTCGGGCATGGTCCTGCAACAACAACAATTATGCCCTCCATGGGCTCATAAGTCACAAGGATCATAGCAATGTCAATCACGTCTAATAATCAAGTTATCTAAACATATGCATAAAACCCCCATTTCCCAGACAAGTGCTCAAAGACATTATGTTATTCTACAAGCCAGGTTTGGAGAGGGTTTCAGGAGGTCCTATCTCATTGGATGTGGGATGTTTCCAGGTGAAGACCAATCCAGGTCATGTAAGTGGATGAGGTGGTATGGGGATGTTTGAGCAATGAGTGCAATGATGACAAGGAAATGTATGGCTTACCTGTGGGTGCCTCTGAAGAGGGTGAGTTGCACCTTGTCATGGATGCAAATGTTTCCAAGCCCATTCAATGCCTTTTACCTTTTTATCTTATTGCTTTTTCTTTCAAGAGAATAGCTGGGGGACACTACCCTGGCGTGGTGACCAGTGGTGACAGTGTTACCCACAAGCATTTCACGGAGATGAGAAGGTTGGCTCGTGATGAGACCCCCTTTCTCTTGGCTATGCCATCAAGAGCCACTACCCTGGCTTAGTGACCAGCTGAATGGTAGTGTCATACAGCTACAACCCATGGACCTATTAGGCTAGCTCGTGATGAGACCCCCTATCCTCCAACTAGTTCTTGAGTTTATTTATTTTATGGGTCCCTCCATTTCTTGCTGAGAAGCTTTTTACTGCTTTCTCGGGGATCCCTACGCGAAGCATCTGAAGGTTTTGTTCTTTTGGCTTTTATCTTTTGCCAGCTACTTTTACCCTCTGGGCCTTTAGCCCCTTCTTCCCACAAGGTAAGGTACAACCCTTTACTAGCTTGGCAAACCCACAGCCCGAACCAATGTAGGGGATGGATGAGAGGGAAGATGATGGAAAGTGATAAGTATGGTGGGAATGGACGATGGCCTTTCATGAACCCACCCGGTGGCAACTCACTCCTAGGGGAATAAACCCGCTAGGGCATTCTGTCACCCCCCCATGTATGGACAAGTGGAAAGGCATAAAATCCAAGCACACGTCATGAAGCAAAAAGAATTAAATGCACATATTCAAATGTTTTGAGAATTAGAGTGACACATACCATGATACTCGGACTCATTACCTCATGGAGCAAGACCCACTGCTGCTGAAGGACCAGGTCGATGGGATGGATGTTGTTGTTGCTGACAGGATGGAGGCATTGAAGACGAAGGATGGGCCCTCCAGGGCCAGGCTCAAGTCATTATGGTTCTCGGTATTCCATGTCTAGGACCTATGGGCCTCGAGACATAATCTCCTTAGTTATCCCTGGGCTAGGGGATAACACAGTCTACTTTGCCTTCCCTTTGAGGTATCGTCCTTCTCCTTAAGCTATTTTATTGAGGACCAATTCTCTCTCTCTTGACTCAACTCAATTCCAATATAGAACAAACAGCTTTCTATCAGGGGCAACCTGAATTCCTTCTCATTGCATCAATATATCCTTCCAATCATCAACTCTTGACCTTCCACCAAGCTCAACTACTCAGTTGTAGGAGTTCCCCTTTACCCATTCTTGGCTAGACTTCAATGCCATGTTTTCATCTCTTTGACTTCTCACACGTAACCTTCCAACTTCTTTTGCATGCTCAGTAATTTGTTTTCTCTCACACACATCTCTCATGCTAGAATTATCACTAGTTCATTGACTTCCCGTCTACACCTCCAAAGCTATATCTCATCCTATGCACTCGCTTCACTTTCCATTCTCTATTAAACTCCAAGCAGGCATTCTTCAAGATGTCCCTACATCATCTTCTAATGCTTTAAAGAAGTTTCAAAATGTTGGTGGATTTGACTTTAATCATGTAGTCCTTGAGAATACTTGCTTTCTGTGGATGTTTTCAACCTTATGAGTTGAGGTTCCCACATGAGAATTCCATAATGGGGGTGACAAGCCAACTTTCATTGTATTGTTATTTCAAGGTGTAGGGCCATGAGACTTAAAGCCCGATCCCTTAGAAGTTCCATGCACAACTTAGGCTTCTTTTGTGGCAGTTGCACCATTTCTTTACGACAATGAAATCGACTGCCTTTGAGTCTATTATTACCTATTAGCCTAGGTATGTTTTTTGCCCACCACAATGCAACCATCATCATTGGTTGGAGGAGCTTTAGGAGCTTGGAGAGCAGGGGGAACAACAATCTTGGTATAAGTTAGAGAGTTCTTAGCAAACAAAGTATAGGCTTTGATCTTGTGATCAAACTATGGCACCAAAAGGATGTATTTGAAAGGTTGATATATCGAATAGGTTACAAAATCCCCTATCTCCAACATGAATATCTACATAATCTTTCAAGACTTTCAAGTAGGTCAACCTGAAGGTATATATGTTTATGGGGCCTAAAATTAAATACCCTCTAAGGCTCATGACAAAGTCCCCTAGAGGTTTTGCCAAACAGCCTAGAAAGAACCAATATTGGACACAAAGGCCTAGGAATTCACCAAGACCAAACAATGAAGCTCAACTACCTTGTGAGTCAAGAAGTTTTCAACTAAGCCAAAGAAGAAAATTGAGGTGCTTTGGCAAACCCATGGACCACAACTAATAACTTGGAGATATGAGTTGAGGTCCAAAAAGAAAAAGAAGAAAAAAATCCTAATAACATTGCGATACCCTAGATCTGGCAACCATGTGGCTCCTAGGCTTCTCTAGTCCAAGACCTAGTTTATTTTTTAACGAGAACCTACAAACATAGTAGCCAAGCAATGCATGATGGGTTTAACTTTCATAAGCATAATTCTATTCAACCACATCAATAACAAGAGGAATATTAGACTCTAAGTCAAAAACATCACCTCGTGATAGACCTTCGGAAAAAATTTATCGATCTATTTGGCACCATCTTCCTCATAACCTGCAACAACATTATTGTTTTCATCTTATGTATGAGCCATTATAGGCCCCTCCACATAATGGGAAAGAGGTCAACAACCGGATCCGGATAAGCTAGTTAATGTTGACTATGACAAGAGGCACGTGAATTAATAACTAGCATTTAAGGAGAGCATGCAAGGAAGCCACAGTTTCGAGCTCCCTCCAATGCCCTATTGTGAGCAACCTCTGAGATTTTATTTTCTATACAATTTCTTCAAATATAAAGCCCTTATAACATATTTTCTTTTTGGAATTTGGTTTCTTTGATGCTCTACAATTAATATAAAGCACGCCTTGTAAAATATTCAAACAGCATTCCGCTAGTAGCAAGATATCGTGTGATTATTTCCTCTCAAGCTCGTATTGTTTCCTTTTTTTCTAATTTGCAGTATATGGTCACCTTTAGGTTGTAGTGGGACAAAACAAGCATAACTACTTGAACCATATACCCATATCTCAATCCGATATTTCATAGCATGGGATCATTCACAAAAACAACCAATATACATTAAAAAAGTCGACCAAAATTTCCACCTAAAGGAGATGTTGCTACTAATTGTTATTTTTAATAAAACCCAAACCTTGTATTTTATCCTTGAAGTAGCCTTTGATGGTCTTCATCCAGCACCACCGATCTTCCTTAAAAGGGCTTCACGCCCTGGGAAAGGACTGCTACCTTTGGGCAGTTGTTCCAATTGGGTCTGGCTGAAATCTTTCCTCGATTTTTGTCTCGCCCTCCTTGTCTCTCTCCTCTTGAGAAGCTCTGCCTTCAACCCATTTGGATCATCACAAACACCATCATAATTGTCTCTAGTAAATGTATTAGCACTTACAGAAGACCCAAACCCGGATTTTGCCTTGGTGGGTTTCCCCATTTGTTTCTGCAAACTCAAGTTAAGCTGACGATTTGGTCTGTCCTTAATCCTGGGTATCCTCCCACCCTTAGAGGTACCTAAAAGTGAAAAATTGACTTTTCTCCACCCAGCTTCATCATCCATATCCCAACCAAATCTAGTAGCCATTTGAAAAATATCAGCACCAGGGGAAGAGGAGGATCTGACAACTGAACTGGCATACTTTCCACAGCCGTCCATCGCCATTTGAACTTTCTCCCATTCCAATCTATCCCTGTAAAAGGGGTCTTCAAGCACTTGTTCTGCTAATTCAGACCACTCACCTGTAGGCCCGCCACTGACATTCTCCACGACCCATCTCAAGTATCTGGGTGGCAAAGTCCCCATCATTCTTCCCTTATATTTTCCAAAGTTTATGATTGTGTCCCTTGCAGGACTCCTGCAGAACACTCCAATGCTTTTCTTCTTGGGCATTAACTTAAGCCCCTCAGAAGACATGTTGTGGAGGGAGAGGAATACGCTGTTGAGGGAAATGGACACGGCAGAATAAGAATATGTGTGCAAGTGTTGCTGATAATTATGAGATTGAAGGGATGAGAAGAGTGTCGAAGGCCTACGCTGCTGGAGTAGTACGTTATCCATAATCTTTTCCTTCCAGAATTTAGACTCCAGGATGGCATGTCTTCGCATTTTGTTGTTTCGCTGGTGGTTTAGTTTTACACCGCATGATTTTTAAATTTTAGTTGTATTTGTGTGTGAAAAATAGTACTCATCGTATATAAGTGATATCATTTCGGTACTTATCATGTAAGTGATATTATTCAAGGATCCCATTGTCTCTCATTCTATGCATATTCATTATGTGGAGAGGTTAAGTTTAAGCATAGAAAAATTTAGCGGTGAAATTAGAGGGTAGTAAATTTTGGTTGGGCAAATTATTTATATAGAAGATTTTGAAGGATTTTAATATATATAGTTCCATGGTATTTTTGAGAGGAGAGTAGGGAAATATATTTTTGTCCTGTCAAATTCAAACTAGATCCTCCCTTCGCCCTAATTTTTTGAAGTATGGAATTTTTTGGAGGTATTTCGCCCTATTTTCTGGCCTTGGGAATTTTTAGACGTATTTCGCCCTTCTTTTATGGTATGTTCATGGTTTGTCATCGGGATCCCTCCTCTAGCTTGTGGTTGTGACTTATGTAACAAGTGTCATATGCTTATGGAGGAATTTTGTTCCGCTTACTCGGTTGGAGAAAACCCAAAAATGCTTGAGCTCCATAGAAAATAAAATGATTACCACCTACAAATATTCAGTACCCACGAATCTGATTTTCACAAACCTTCCATGAGTTGTGGATGCCTCTTTGATGGTGCGTTGTGATAGACAAAGTATGTATGCTTCCTTGTGCTTCGAGTCTTCTCTTTCTGGGCGCCTTTTGTGATTGCTAGGCACAAATAATTTAGAGAGGCAACATTATTCAACTCGTCTAGAGAAGAGCCATGAACCCAACAAATGTGAGATTCGACCCACAAGTCTAATACAAACGTCCAATAGTCACAAATACGCTTAGCAGGATGATAAATTGTTGGCAAGCAACTCAAATCGTTCCCCAATGCTCCCAATACTCACCCAACAAGAGGCCACGAGTAGAATAATGTTGCCTCTCTAAATTATTTGTGCCTAGCAATCACAAAAGGCGCCCAGAAAGAGAAGACTCGAAGCACAAGGAAGCATACATACTTTGTCTATCACAACGCACCATCAGAGAGGCAACATTATTCTACTCGTGGCCTCTTGTTGGGTGAGTATTGGGAGCATTGGGGAACGATTTGAGTTGCTTGCCAACAATTTATCATCCTGCTAAGCGTATTTGTGACTATTGGACGTTTGTATTAGACTTGTGGGTCGAATCTCACATTTGTTGGGTTCATGGCTCTTCTCTAGACGAGTTTTCCTTATGCAGGGTCGAATTGTATGTGTGGGGAGACAAATCTCACATCAGGGTTGAGTTATCATCATCGATTGGGTTTATTCTTTGATGTTGGGTGTAATACCCATTACCTGTAATTGATATCCCTGTTAGTGGGGCGAGTTTCCTGTTAAGAAGAGAACGTATTCCTGGAAGAACATTCTTGTGGGCCTGTAGGTGACAACCCAGGGATTTCTAGTGGCCAAGAGGGGAACAATTCAACTTCTCAGCAATCATCCAAACTCTCTTATATCAGACCTATAACAACATCATTAATCAAGGTCAGATCTAAACAATTTGTAAGTTGACTGATGTGTAAGTATTCCCTCTTGAAACTAGCAATAAAAGATCAAATTGTGATATTGTTTTGCTAATATATATTAGGATATTAAATTTGTTGTCATTACTTATTTATTGTTGTATAAACTATTGGCATCCAAAATATTGACAAATGGTTCATGAGGAAAAATTAAGGGTGAAATAAAAAAAAGATTGCACGGATCTTTACATTTGCCAAGTAGGTGAAAGCAGGGTCTTGTTATTACCCTACCAGGGTTTGATTCCCCCATGTGACATGTTCGCCTCTTGTGGGTTGGTGCATCCCCACAAGGGGGTTGTTGCTAAGCGGAAGCCATCATGGTCGTTAAGTTGGGCTGACAGGTCACATGTCATAACAATACAAAACAATGTCCCACCTCTTCATAGGTGGCCAATGTTCATTTAAGTAGAAAGGAAGCATCTTGCCATTCCTTTCCTTTATTATCTCAGAACAATTATATGCATATTACAACCAAACTATCACTGCAGGCCATGCAATGGAACCTAGTGAAAGCACTCAAAGCCAAACTAGCAAATGTCTACATGTCTATCCCCATGACCAAACACATACTAAATGAACCCTTTATCCAACAAACAAGTGTCTAAAACACAAAATAAATAGGATTTAAAGGGACGACATGATAACCATAATCATAATTCTATGGGCCAAAATCACAGTAGTTTTTGGTAAACAAGCTTTGTGATCTATGCTCAAGGGAAGTTGCTCAGTAATATTTGTTGTAAATACACAGCCTTCGAGTGTACATAGTCAACAAATTCATCTACATGGAGCTTAAACGTTTGGGTTGCTTGGGACAGTTGGAGTTTCAAGTTTTTCTTATGTACTTTTCTTGTATATATACATTTATGTATATCAGTGAAATAGAAGCACTTTCCCTCATTTTTATTGTGCAAAACTTCATGTTTGCAATTGGGAAGCGTTGTTAAACATATATTTTTATTGTTGTAGTAGTTCTTGTCTCTGCATTTGTTTTTTTAATGCATATAACCGTGCATAGATATTTTCTTGTGTTGTGAGTCATGACTGCATGCTCTAGTTTCTTACACAGTTTCGGATATGTAAGTAGTTTGTGTTGTGTTTGAACTCCTATTTTGGATTCTCTATGTCCCTGATAATAAAAAATCTATATAAGAGTTTAAAATATGGCTATGAGCATTGCTATAGAATCACAGAATCTGGTACAACAATTTGATGGCCATAAAATTAGCCTCTCGAAACTTTGATGGAGACATTATTGTTGGATATGGAGTTGCTTGACAATGTGAATGGGAACGAGGTGAAGCCAACCTCTACATGAACGGATGAAGTCAAGAAATGGGAGATAAAGGATGGGCAGTCGCAAGCCTATATTCCACCGTCTAAGTGACAACATTCTTTCAATTGCAAGTTAGGCCAGGACCTTCAAGGATGCATAGGACAAGTTGGTTCAGATTTATGAAAAGAAGGATTTGAATTTTAAGCTTCATCTTGGAAAGAATTTTCTCCAAATGAAGATGCAAGAATCTGAGAGCACGGGAACATATAAATAAAATTTCGATAGCTCATGGAAGAATTGGTGGTGTGTAGTGCTCAAGTTTTTGATGGAGATGCCATCATTCCTCCCCTTGGAAGCATGCATGCATTGTATGAAGATACAATGTTGATACTGGGGTCTAAGGTCAAATTAAACTTTGAGGAAGCATGCTTCGACTTGCTGAAGGAAGAGATCAAGAAGCAGGGCATTGTGTTAATCCTGGATGAGGAACCAACATTATTCTTCATCAATTATTAAAGGCACAAGCAAGAAGAAGAATAAGGGCCAACATAACAAGCAAAAATGAAATTCCCTAAAGGAGAACTCAGAGGGCAAGAAGAAGAAGGTGAAATGCTACTACTGCCATGAAATAGCATACAAAAAAGGAATGTCTGAAATTTATCGTTGAGAAAAGAAAGAAGAGTGATGAGGCCAATATCTCTTTGTAAAAATCCTCCCTGAACATCCATGTGTCTTACTCACTTGACACCTCCTCTTGGCACGTGTGGACCGAACTAAGGGTGGATTGTCCCATTTTACAACATATGGCAAATTTCTGAAAAATAGGGCTGAAAAATCACTTAATATCTCCAAAACCATAATAGATGTGTAAAAACTGAGAGAGGTTTTTGTTATTGGATCTATTCTTGACAAAATCCTCTTTCCGCTTTTCAAAATACCTCTCCAATGCCTCGTAATCTATGCCCAAAGCTGATGACTAAAACATGAAATTCCAAAATTTTCAAATTTGAAAAATGAGCTGTAAAGATCTGATTGTATCTCCCAAACAGTGACACCTGTGTAAAAAATAAGAGAGGTTTTTGTATACGAGCTCGTTTTTTAGAAAATCCTATTTTTTTTTCACAAATTCCTCTCCATTTGGTCGGAGACTGAGTTTGAATTTGACTGCAAAGACAATCATTTCCAGAAAATCCCTTGTTTTTAGCAGTCAGTTTTCTCCTTTTTCATACAAGACTGCTCCAAAACTCTTTGTTGATGATCACAAATGGTTTATGAAGGCTAAAACATGTTTAAATGCATTCCTAAGAATCACAAAACCATCTCCAAACCCCCTCTTCTTGTTCTAAGGAAAAAGCAAAGAATATGATATTTCATGCCATTATGGCTTATCATTACCTTTTGATGCCTCACTACTCATGTCATATGTGTATTTTAGGGTGTGGAATAGTTTAATTATCATGTTTCACTATCATCCATCACAAAAAACCCAAAACTATGTCATTTTCTTGAAAGCAGGCTGCTGCGGGAACTTTCTGTAGCGCCAGTCATCTTTCCTATGTGGAGAGCTGCGGGAACTTCTGGTAGCGCCCTTTTCAAAATCTTAGTTTTAGACTTTAAAACCCCTCATATGACCTTAAGATGGACAAAAGGGTGCTAAGAAGGCATGGTTATCAGTATGCATGCAAAATATGATTTTTTTAAGAGAAACATTTGATGTTCGATTGTTTGTGGAATTCAATGCAGTTGGAGGCAAGCTTAGGAAATTTCAGGGGAATGTTCTTTCAAATTCTTCAAATAGAATCAGTTTATCTACTCCACAAAACTCAAAATTCAAAGATATTAAATTCTTACTTTTAAAGTGACTGGTACTTTATTCCACCTGGGAGATATTAAGGAGGAAGAAAGACTTGCAAATGTGAAGATATTAGTTGGACAGGTTGAATGTTGAATCCTACCAACCACAATCTTCCAACACTGAATTCCATGGGAAAAATCAACCTGACAACCATGTTGATTGAATGTTTATAGCGGCTGTTGGTTAATTTATTCAGGGATGATGGGATACTCCCCAACTTGAACTGACGGTATTGGTCATCTGTTGGTGATGTGGAAGGGCATGGAACAATCATTATTTCACAGTATCATGTCAAACACATGTCACAGTGACCAGTCATACATGTAGGTTCTAAACCATGGACACGTACATGCAGCCATTGACCAGTGGTCGCCGACAAGCAAAATCTGAGGTGGCGATTATGTTCAACTTATGAGTACCTTCCATTAATAGATACTTATTATTGACTACCACATATGAAAATGGTGGAGTAACTCTGCCAGTTGGATATTGTGGAATCGGTGGGGCCATGGCCCATAGTCTTCTTCGTGTGTGTTTTAGCACAATATTTCAGCACGATGTTTCAAGCTTCAGCACTAACATATCTGCATTCATTCTTATTAATTCTGCATAGTCTTCTTCTTGCATGCAGCATGTTTCAGCCAAGTGTTTTAGCACGGTTTTTCAGCACCAACATATCTACATATATGTACATCTCCATGGTTTACAGGTATGACTGTGTAATTACCCAAATTAGGACTAAGGAAACATCATCCTAGTTTACAAGTTAACTATGAATTAAGTTTTAACATAAGATAATGTTGAATGAATAATGAATTGTACCTACTCTAGAATTGATGTTCTCATAATAAATGTAAACAATAGGGATGAATTAATACAAGAGAATGAGATGAAAATGGCATGGAAATGATAAGGAAAAAGGGGCAATTTTAGCACCCAATAATGTCTCATTGATTCATTTGAGTATATTAACATAGTCTTCTTCATGTGTGTTTCAACATGGTGTTTCAGCACTAGCATATTGTTGTTGGGAAAAATACCCTACGGACTAGCAAACTAGGGTCAGACTTGCATGCAGAGTATGACTGTAAAGAAATCACTTTTAACCTACCACCCAAAACTTAAAACCCCTTTTTCACATACATGCATGGAAAGGAACTACTAACCTTTTTACTGATATTTGGTGTAGATCCTCCGTTGCGCTTTGCTTGCTTACTTGCGCTGCTCCTTCCAAAGTTAACCTGCAATCAAGACAAAACACTACGCATGCATGCTACTTTTCTACTTGAGGGTTAGAAATTAAGCATAAATTACACAAATCATAGATAACTCATGCATTGGGACGGGAAAAGTATTTTTTTATTATTTTCAAAATGAATCAACTTACAATCAAAGTCGAGACCGGCCACCGCTCCTTGATCCTGATCCTGGGCTCCTCCTCTTCTTTGTCCTCCAACTACTTTGCGTTAATTCTTCTTAGGTTTGAGGAAAGGCTAAAGGGTTGGGACAACTGGATTCGGCAAATGGGTAGAGTTTCTTCGCTATTATTTTCCCTCCTCCAAATGGTACCCCTACCCCTTGTTTTATAGGCTAGAAGGAGCTAGGGTTTTGGACGAACTCTCGGCCATGCATGGCCGGGAGTTTCAGTTAACTGACCCATAGTTTTTTGTCCCATCGGTAACTTTCTTGTTTTTGTGCTTTGTTAGGTAAACGCGGGCTATAGTAGGCCTGCCAGCATTCACCCGCGTGCAGTAGTGGGTTAGGGCACGTGTACCTTCACCCAAGAGGATTTTCAAAGAGGTTTTTCAGCAGATGTTTTGGCAATGAAGGGATATGAGTTGGCCTGATGCCAGGTAAGCATGTGTGGTGCAATTTAGGGTTATAACAGATGCCCCCTAATGTGTGAGGCCAGAAGAGCATCTGATGGCCGAAATACATTACCAATCTTTTACCAATCTATACTGATATGCTGAATGAGTGAGCCCAAGAATCAGGAATCAAGAGGTGCCGTCTGCAAAATAACAAATGTCTCACCGAGGCGGGCATACCCATGCTCGGGATAAAATAGAATCATGGATACCAATCAAATACACTGTAGATCCATGTCAAACAACTATAAAGAGTAGCCGCGAATAATACACAGTGGAGTTACATCTCGAAATCAGAAAGATATACATCTAAAGTATCCATCTCCCAGAAGCTGATTCGGCCTGATGGTTGTACTTCAGAGCTCGAGCAACAACTTCAAGGTATTCTAAACTCGGGTAGGAGTGTAATATAAGTGTACGACTGCACTACCCAGAGGTCTTCGACGGCTCGTCGGTTATGGACTTGATAATCTTGATGATCGGACTGAAGGCTTCAGTGATTTCGAACAAAGACTTGATTGGACGTTCAGGATGGCCGGGTATGCGGACAAGAGACATATTGCAGAGGGGCCGACTCAGGCTCAGTGACAAACTTCCCTTGGATAATAGTACGACAAGTGATAAGACTCAGGCAACATATCTGTTAATCATAAGTCTACGAAGCAGGAGGCAACGCAAACTCTCCATATGTTTGGAAGAGTAACCAAATGGTGGAGGACACAACTCTATATAGCGAGCAAAGCTTCCTAAGGTTGTACTACATCCCATAGTCTGATGAATCAA
The DNA here is from genome assembly GCA_032191745.1 of Picea mariana. NCBI lineage: Eukaryota > Viridiplantae > Streptophyta > Pinopsida > Pinales > Pinaceae > Picea > Picea mariana. The sequence goes on along the minus strand of JASDQU010240438.1, from coordinate 28,680 downwards.
ACGGACAGATGTGCTTTATCCAAGGGCGACTCATTATGCTGCCAATAAAGAAAATACTTTTCCCATCCTCTTTTTGGGGTATATTTGATTTTTTTTGTTCTTTTTGATAGTTTTTGAAAAAGAATAAAGGAATATTACGTTACAATGGAGGAACGAGTACAGCAAACATACAAGCTCAAGGCACAAGGACAAGACTAATGTTCTGGGAAATGATACTCGGAAAAAATCCTCCAGTGGCCAAAGGTGTTAAGACGCAGAAGCAAACTGTTACAAGGCTGATGGGTAAGGTATGCAAATGCGATCGATAAAACACACAATGGTAACGTCCTTCGATGTAAGTTTAACGAGCCCAGAGAAGGGAAGCTCGGTGGTTTTTCATATTTAGAGAGTCTGAAAAAGCATAAAAGGAAACTCCAGTGGGGTACCTTTTTCGACAATAGTCGAGTCTGTTCGAAAAAGGGGTAAACTAGCACCGATTCGATGTCAATTCAAAACCATTTTAATGAGTGTGACAAGGACAAGATCACTCGGCAATTTTTTCATTTTTAAGGAGTCTGAAAAAAGCTTAACTATGGACTCCGTTAGGAATGTTCTTCTGGACCATTTTAATGAGTGTGAAAGAATAAGGTCACTCGGTGATCTTTTCAATTTTAGGGAGTCTGAAAAGAGCTTAACTATGGACTCCGTGAGGGTTTCTTTTTCGTAAATTTAGTCCCTCAGGCCCAAAAAAGGAATAAAATTATACCTGAGGATACTCTTCTAAAGAATGGGAATTCAATAGAGTATTCCTTTGTTCGTACAGTTGACCGTCCGGACCGAAAAAGGGGTAAACTACCGCCGGACAAACGTGACTTCAAATTTCAGTTTAACGAGCGTGAAAGTTCACAAGATCGCTCGGCAATCTTTTCATTTTTAAAGGGTCTGAAAAGGGCTTAAAAGGAGACCCGTTATGTTTTGGGAGTCCGAAGGGTAAGACAAAGAGTGAAAAAAGACCCATGCAAATGAGGCTCAAACTCGTATTCAGGAAAGACTATACGGACTCCCGAGCCTACAGTGTTGTTTGAAACGGCATGGACACCATAATGCAACCAGGACCTACCTAGGGCATCCATGTTTTGGTAAGCTCTACCGCCAAGTCGTGACACTGCTAGAGCAGATATGACGGTTCCATGTCACAACCTGATGGGATCGATCCTATAACATAAGAAAAAGGCAACGAGATGCAAAAGTTGGGGTAGTATCCTAACCTATATGCTCAAGTTGATTTTTGAAAAAAAAAAAAATTATGGAATGTCAATATTTTTATTTTTATTTTTTGAAACTCAAAACAATGTCCTAAAACCTGATCAAATCCCTCCCATATAACTCCTGGATCACTCTAAATGGTTTTTGGTATAAAGAAACTGATAAAAGGGCCCAAAAAAGTGACAAAAAGAGGCCAAAAAGTCTATAAATAGAAGCTGCCAGCTCATTATCACCATTGTTGATTTGGAAATTGACTCTGGAGCCAAAAGACCCCCTTTGCCAAAGATCGTGATTCCGGGAGCTACAGTGGACGAAACGGACTTCTGCTTGGACCAAGTAAGTACAAACTCCCTTGTCTAGCTATTCAATACTTCTTTTGTAGCATTTAGTTGTGTTTTGGGGGTGGGCGTCGACCTCAAAAAGGTCGGCCCTAGGCAAACGCGGGCTGTCCAGAAACAACCCGAAAAAATGGGTACCCGCGTGCAGAGCAAAGCCTGCACGCGGGTACCCGCGACTGTCGCCTCTACAGGCCGCGTTTACCCCCCCCCCGTGTGATGAAAAAGCCAATGAAAACATGTATTGACCCTCCTTTACCTTGTTGTGTTTGGCAGGATGTATGTTCAGTGGAGGGAAAGGGAGCACGAGGCCGCCAATGAGTTAGTGGTTACAGATCCGAATGTTGTGGCCGTGCTGACGTAGTGCGGGTTGGTAAAGTTCTTTTTATGTCCGTTTATGCGCGCGCAACCAAGGCTACTGAACGCCTTGGTTGATTATTGGCACCCTGATGCAGAGGCATTCATGCTAGAGGGGCAATCCTTGCTACCCACCACCGAGGATATTTACTTTTTGACTGGCCTCTCAAGGAGAGGGGAACCAGTCAACTTTCAGACGTTTCCTGCGGGGCCGAGCAAAGTCTCAGAGCTGATTGATGAGTACTGTGAGGCTGGGACCGATCATAGAGGTTCATCGATCCCTGTTAGTAGGATTACCAGCCTCGCCCTACAGACTATTTTATCGCTCATTGGGCAGATTACCGGCTCAGCAGCCGTGCACTAGGCTTCACGCGCACAGATGAACTGTGCGATCCAGTGCATGAATGCACAAATTTTTTATTGGAGTACCACACTGTTGGAGTGCATGAAGAGTCAGTTGACAGCTTGCCGACAATGGACACATAGGAACTTCGGGTTTGGGACCATCCTGTGTTCATTCTTTTTCGAGAGAGTTCCGTGTTTCAGTCCTCGACTGACAGTACGAGGACATCTGGCCACTTTCCCCGCAGTATGCAGATGGGCAGTGTTACTGCCGCGACAGGGTGGTGGAAGGATCGTGGAGGCCTTCAACGACGACTTTTTTGCTTGGCTGTCATGGCAGATCCCAGCTATTGAGGACTACCCATATGCGAGGATCGACTTCTCCAGAGATCCAGCGATACCAGTGCCTCCTGGTGAGGAGCGAGGGGAGATGGGTAAGTCTCCACCTATACAGTTTTTTTGTTTGCATATGTAATTTTTATGTCTTTTTATATATATCATGTTTTTGTATACCAGAGTTTTTGATGAGTGAACGTTTATTGCATGTAGATGTGGGACTCGTGCGACCTGTCGACTATGCACGGAATAGGCGTCGCCCACGGCCAGAAGCCGCAACTGTCGCCGCTGGGGGAGCAGCAGTAGCAGGGAACCTCCCAGTAGGAGAGGCCGAGAGGGTTCTTAGGCGGATTGAGCGGAACTTCACTGTGCTCACTCGCACAGTTCCCATGGTAGAGATAGAGGACCTGCCACCGTCCATGCAGACTCATGTTGTGGGGGCACCTCGGACATGGGTCCGATTGTTTGGGCGTTTAGCCCACGCTGTAAACGATTATAATAGGGCCCATAGGCCCTGAGTAGACTTTTAGACTTTTTTATGTGCCACGAGCACCCTATTGTATATATTTTTTCAGGGCATAAGCTCGGTGACTCGTTACTGTTCCCACTTTTGAGGCGCTTGCGCCCATCTATGTACTCTGAGGATTTTATGATGTTTATATATGGTTTTTATCTCTTTTTTGTGTCTTATGGATTATGTGTACAAGAATGTATTTACATGTTTATGTTCATGATCTTTTTATATGTGAGCAAGATGCCAATCTAAAATGTGATTAGCTAGAGTATCTGTGATTTGATTTAGACTCCTAGGAACATGAAAATATGTAATATAATCAAAGTTGCGTTCCAAGAGACGTACCCTAAGGAATCGTCGATGTAAAGTTGGGTCATGAACCCGGTATATTCTGTTTAGCTGTGACACAACCAGTTGAGCGTCTAGATAGACCCGGAGACGAGAGATACCCAATGACAAAGCGTCACGAAGCAACTCAATAACTGCACTATACTCAACAACATTATTTGTGGTGTCACCTAAGCATATACCTCCGGAAGATAACAACTGACCCTGTGGTGTAAAGATTACCCAAGTTGTGGAGGCAAGCCTCCGCGTGTGTCTACTAGCACCGTCTGCATACCCAATGAACACCTCAAACTCACTTGACATCTGCCATATTGACGAAAGATAACATCAATGACACGTCCATAACACGTATTTTAAAAGAAATGTAAAAAAGTAATAGTACAAAGACTATACATATGTTACAAAAAGTTACCCACAGTGACCTTTCTATGAGTAATACTTCTTGAGGTAGAGCCCATTCCTAGGCTCCGCTAAAGCATTCCCTTCAAAATCGACCAAACGATAAGCGCCCTTTTTTAAAACCTCCTTAATAATGAAGGGTCTGAACCACATGGGTTTAAACTTTCCTGCCCCCAGGGGGTCCTTGTCTTGGTCATAGACCAGGACAAGGTCGCCTTCAGAAAAAACCCGAGGACGAACCAACCTATCATATTGACACTTGACCTTATGTTTATGAGCCTCATTGGCCAGGGCCGTGTCGCGACACTGTTTATCAAGCTGCTCAAGGTGTACTAACCGTTCTTCAAGTGGAGAAGTGTCTGGCAGTAATTGTACTGCCAATTTCAGAGATGGAATTTGACATTGGATGGGCAAGACTGCCTCCAGCCCGTAAACGAGTTGGAAAGGTGAGAAACCGGTTGCAGACTTAACTGAGGTTCGGTAAGCCCATAATGCCGAGTATAACATCAAATGCCAATTTGACTTGGCTGAGTTGATAGTTCGCTGTAGAATAGTTTTAAGAGTTTTGTTTACAGCTTCTACCTGCCCATTGGCTTGGGGGTAGTAAGGTGATAAGTGTTCCTGCCGTAACCCAAGCTTTGACGTTAACTCGGTCATCATGTGATTCTGAAAGTGACTACCATGGTCAGTGACAATCTCTCTCGGGACGCCGAACCTTGCTATAATTTGGTTGAATAAAAAGAGAGCTGCAGTCTCTCCATCATCTTTGAACGTTGGCATAGCTTCGACCCACTTAGTGAAGTAGTCGACAACTACGATGATATAGCGGTGCCCCCTGGCTGACGGGGGGTTGCATGTAGTGTAATCAATCCCCCACTTAGTGAAGGGACCAACTGTGATGACATGAAACATAGGAGCTAGATGCACCCTCATCTTCCGAGAGAAGATTTGGCACGGATGGCACTTCTTGACCGACTCGATACAATCTTTAATAAGTGTGGGCCAGAAGTAACCTGCTCGTAAGATCTTCTGGGCTGTTGCCAACCCAGATAAGTGACCGCCACAGGCTCCTGTATGAAAATCGTTGAGCACTATGACGACCTCCTCATGAGTGAGACATCGATGCAAGATGCAGTCTACACCTCTCCGATACAACGTATCATCGAGTATGAGATAATTCTTAGCCTGATGGCGTATCCACCGACGCTCGTCACGAGAAGCAGAGGTGGAGCACTTCAAAGTCTGGAGATAGATCAGTATATCTCCGTACCAGGGGTCTGAAGATTCAATAAAAAACATATCCCCCCGGATAGGCGATTCCTTAGGCACAACATCACTTGGCTCAACCGGAAGTTCCGAAATAAGTTCTGTGAAGACCAATGACTTCTTGGACTTTGCTGAAACGAAGTCTAAGTCAAATTCTTGGAGGATGACCATCCATCTACTGATTTTCCCATCGATAACTCGCCGTGTCAACATGTACTGGAATGGATTCACGACAGCAACGACGGTGGTCTTGCGAAACAAAACATAATGACGGAATCATTGAACAGCATGAACTGCTGCCAACGCAAGTTTTTCGAGATGGGAATAATTAAGTTCCGGTCCTATGAGGCCTCGACTCAGGTAATAGATCACGTATTCGGAAAACGAATCATCGTCCTGAACTAAAACCATGCCTATAGTTGACTCTGCGATAGCCAGATATAATAGGAAATTCTTGTTATAATTAGGTGGTCGTAGCAGAGGCGCGGTTGTGAGGGCGTGTTTTAATGCGTCGAAAGAGCATTGAGTGGCTTCATCCTAGAAAAAGGGAACATCTTTCTTCAGTAAATGCATAAAGCCCTTGGT